>LR132499.1:0-26085 GCA_900634815.1 Paradendryphiella salina | reverse complement strand
ATTGGGGGGGGGGGGGGTGGCTGGGTGGCTGTAAAGAGCGTCAGAGGAAAGCATTTCCGGTGACATGATGATGAGGATCATCCTTCAGCCCGCTGCAGCAGAAAGCGACTCCAATAAACCAACGTTTCGTGTCAACACCGTCTGCGGCAACCATGCCCCAGCATCCGCGGGCGGCGGTGGCGTCACGACGAAGCAGGAAAGCTCCGTTGTATTGCAGCGAGACAAAGTAACAGCCCAGATGGCACACTAGATGAACCACAAATGCACACTATCGACTCCTCGACCCTTCCCCTCATCCTGATAACCTCGTGCTATACTGCATCAGGCAAAACAATTGCACGCCCCGACACGTCTCACGCGTGCGCGCAAGCACATGATGCGAATCTCACGCGTCGCTAGAACAGCGGGCCGTGAACACCCTCCCCCCCCCACCCCGGCTTCGCAAACCTTGGCAGACGCGTTACGCAACACACGGTTTCCATCCCATAGCCGTGGAAGTCATCCACCCCAATGACGCCCAAGTGGATACTATGAGGGCTTACGAGCGAAGGCTCTGGCTGGCCGGACAGCCACGGCAGCGAGGAAGGCGTTAGGCCTCGGCGTAATGCCTAGACTGATCCGTGCCGACGCCGCGAAACTTCAGCTTTGGGGTTGGTGATGTGGGCTGGTGCATCCACTCTTGCTGCATGCTTTATTTTTTTTTCCTTCCCATCATGATCCTCGTGCGTGTAAATGTCATTTCTCCCGTCTCGCTCTGCTGCCTAACTGCCGAAGAGAGGGGTTGAGATTGTTTCGCATTTCCTTTTTCGTTGATAAGCATTTCCTGTGAATATATAATGAACTATGGGTAAGTGCCCCAGACTCAAGGGGGTCCTTCGTGTCACGGCTTACGCCGAAATGCCTACCATGGATCTTGGGCTGTTCTCGGCACAGACGCGATGATGACACGGAACTACTTACGGGACGGCGTTGCGGAGCTCAGTGGTGCACGGGGAGGGGCTTATGTGGAACGCAGTCTCTTCTCACTTCTTTTCAGTTCAATTCATTCCATTCCATTGCATTCATTCATTACTAGCTCGTTTGCTCCGGATATCCTCTTCGCTTGAGACGGGACCAGCTAATCTATCAAAGTGTACAAGCCCTTCCTCATCGTCGTCGTAGCCCGTACCACCCGCACAGCCGATCCCGTTCTCAGCTCCAAAGCAGAATCTGCCAAAAGACAAGAAATTAGGTATTGGTCGTTCACGCTTCGAGACATTCGTTGAGATTCGTGTCGGCTCCGTACCCTTTCACGCCGATATCCCGTCGATTCATCATAAAGTTCATCATGACCGTCGTGATAAGATTGAAAAGCACAAACACAAGGAAACAAGCAGTCACACCGTGGGGTGGACTTGGGAGGAGTGTAAGATATAGCCAAGAGAAGGTGTCGAAATATACAAAAGAGATGGTTAGGCTCGAGGCAGGCGGTTGCGTGTCAACAACCTACCTCGTTGCCAAAAGAGGAATGGGATCATCTTGGTTACCATGGGAGTTTGTGGTCAACTCCACTAGGATACCTCAACGTCCCGCCCTCGTATTACGGAAGTGAATCGAAGACACATTCAGCCGCATGATCATGTTCAGGTCGTGAGCCCGGTCACCGCAACCAGGGCATCGTCGCCAACGACAGGGCCGGCGACAAGGAGAGTAGGAGTTGGTATAAACAAAACATAGGAGATGCCTTTTGAGAGGAGTAGGTCCAAGGCCCTTAGCGAGATGGCAAGTATATGCAGCGACAGCACTCAAGGCTGCCCGTTCGTAACGCCGATAATGTCGTTCTCCTGCTTAAGCGCAGTCACTAACGAAAAGAAACCGTGGTCGAGACCTAAGAGCGATAGGGGCATGTGGCATCATTCTGAAAGGCGGCAAAACGTTGCTCGAACGATGCTGGAGGTTCGAAGCTATGCGACATGTTGGGTCGTGGGAAGGTGTTGCTCGACCGGCCAACAAAGGGTGAGCCCAGGCGGACCGTACCCTGCCCTCGCACTTCAGCTGCCATGACTGGTGACCGCGGACTAGGCATAGCGGAACTAGAGGTCGCAAACGGGTTGAAGCCCAAAGGGTCGTTGGCCAGAGGTAGGCGTCGTGCACCTTCCGTCATGTCACCCAAGCTGAAGCCGCGATTTCTAACACCACGATGACTTGATTCAGCTGGAGCTCCAAATACCTCGTTTACGAAGCTCTCTCCCCGGTTGCGTGTCTTGCCCTCGAAGCTGTTATGGAGAGCTCGTCGCTTGAACACTTTCGATTTCGGGCGGGGTGCATGCAATTGGAAAGGAGAACCAAGGCGGGGTGACTGAGACGTTGATGGTGCATGCCAAGTTCGTGCGTTGTTCTGGCTGTTGTTGACATTGCCCGCCTCGGCCTTTGCGCGGAATGGAGAACCAAGCGCGTTGCCCAGCCCAAGACCTAGGCCAATATGGAGCGACTGCGACTTTTGGTGGGCAGAAGACCTTGCGCTTGACCAAGTCCTCGCGATCGGCCTTGGTGTGATGTCTTTAGTGAGCTGTGATAGCGGATTGCCCATCTGCATCGATGCAGCAGTACTTGTGGCCAAAGAAAGGTTCATATCGCGCGTCGAGAAGGTTGCGGATCCTTGCGAGAAAGGTGACGACAAGGGCTGCTGTTGTACGGAAGACGATGGTTGCAATGGTTGCGACGGTTGCTCCGGAGACTCCTCTGGTGCTGGTGGTGGTGGTGGTGGTGGTGGTGGTGAGGATTGGAGCGGTGAGGGCGATCGGCGGAGAAGGCGTTGGTAGTGAGCAGACAAGGTAGGTTTCTGCTTGGCCAAGTCTCGTAGACGCTTGCGACATTGCTTCTCGCTGGGATATCGCGTAAAGGACTTGCTTAACCTGGCCATGCTGCCATCTTTGGTCAACTTGAGAGTGTCCGGAGTACAGAGTCCACCAGCGCGAGCCTGCTTTGGGCCCTTCCACGTTTTGCGAGCCATTCTCGCCACACGGTGGCATACACCATTTGGTGGGGTAGTGCTGGGGAGGGCTTTAAATGGTGTCACTGTAGGGTCCTGCAGGTAATTCATGTAGGTCACCCACAGGTGGTAGTCCATTTCTTCAGTGAAGGTGGCTCTCAGCTTCAGCTTCGCAGCAGAACGCGTTTGATATTGACCCATCATGGGTGAGGTAGGGCGTTGAACCTTGGCTGGGGGTGGACAAAAGAAAAACGGATCGGAGGATTCCTCCTCTGGGCTTGTGCAGTTGGTACCCCTCGACATGAAAGACCCGATGCTGTCACAGGAGGAGAGAGAAGAATCCGAGAAGCCAGAGGAAGAGGTAGGCCTACTTGAGGTCTCGCTTTGGCTGATGTGTGGAACGTCGGTCCAGTCTTGAGGACCCTCGTAGTGGCTGATGGTTCTCACTTGATGAGCGGGTGTCTTTGGTGGAGAGAGCATGCGAGTATAGCCGAAGCCAGGAGACAGAAACGCGTCATCCTGAGGTAAAGAGTAAGATGGCAGCACACTCGTCTTTTCCGACATGATTTCTGGAGCCTCGATGGTAGGAATCGGTTGTTGATCCATAACGGCGTCCATATCGTCTGGATTCATTACCAAGGTGGCACGACGGCGACGGACTTTGAGGACTTGTCGAGGAGGAGGTGGTGGCTGTAACTGCTCAGGTTGAGGCTCTGGCTCTGGTGTCTGTGGAGCCGGGCCGTCACGGTAGTGGAACATGAAGTTCCTTGGTAAGGTAATTGAATGAGAACGTTCAGACTTCATGTTGCTGATGTGTCACGGCACTAGGAGAGATAGCGATTGGTTCAAAAGGCCGTTGTCTTTGTTCTTGACAGGGCGGTGTGGGAGGTCCGTGTTCAAGACTCCGTGAGGAGATCCAGGCGGTTCAGGCGCGACAACTGATCAGTGCATACGATGGACCGTGGGCCTGATGATGTTGAGATGGAATTGATTATGCAGGGTGGTAGGTTCGATATGGTACGGGTCCCGACAGGTGTTTGGAACTCTGCAAGCGCGACAGTGCGGCTGCAGGTTGGTTACACGTGCGATCAAGATGATAGCGCCTTTGATAGAGCTTTCAGCTATCGCAAGTTTGGCGCAGACCTGGAAACGCGCTGATTATGGCGTTGTCACAGTCGCAAAAGCTCCGCAGGTAAGGAAAACGCGGGAAGCTCCTTCTGCAAGGGCGCGTAGGTGGCAAGCGCGAACGATAACAGGGCGCAACAGAGGCAGACACGATCAACAAGAGCCGAAGACGATGCGCAACCGTCCAAATCCGAGGTCAATGACGCGGGAATAGTCGTGAGGGTTGGTGGTGGCGAATCCTAGTGATATATGGAAGTCGTGAGTTGTAGGGAGAGGATCGGATGCGTGGGCGGAAGCGAAATGGGCGCTTTACTGCGCGTTGACGAAGCGCATAAAACGAAAGTAGGGTCTGGAAGAAGAAGCAAGGAAACGGTCGTCAAGAAATCGCCAGGTCTCGGTGCGCGCGAGAGTGCGACGGGCGAGATGGGCTCGAGATTATCGTGAGGTCGTGAAGTGTGAAGGTGATGGTTGGGGGTCGCAAAATCAAAGTCGGCTGACCCGTGGACGGCTGCTGCCCGCTAGTGCGAGACAGCAGGACGGACTAAGGCCAAGATCGTCGATAGAAGGCCTCCAGACGCACCAAGGGGCCCATGGAAAAAAGGCACCTCGCATCCGACAATTTCCTGCAAAGCCACACAGCATGCCTGGTGCACTCCTTTGCATCTCTGCTTCCATGGCATCTCGGGCTTGTATTTCCCATGGCCACGAGAAGCAATCGCTGCAGACAGGCCGATAACGAAACTGACGCGTTGCGACGCGCTCTGTTGACTGCGCTAATCCCTATCCCGGAAGCCACTGGTCCGTGCCCGCTTGCCGTGCCAGTGGCGCTCTTTTTCAGCGGCCCCTGCATCCAGGCCTTATTTTCTGCACGCACGAACACCTGTCACGACTTTAGCATCCAGTCTCCCGCTGCCAGCAAGCTGCGAGGCCCCTTCGCTGCATGACGGTCCCCGCTGCAATTTTTCCACTTCTTCTGCGCCATCGTCGACGAGAGCGAACAGCAAGCTGCCATAGCATGTCCACCCACTGTGTGCACCGCACAGATCCGCTCCCAGCTGGAGCACCCCAATTCGCTGCCAGTCTGGAGACCAGGCTCCACTGTGGAGCATCGCGTACTGGACACTTCAACACTGTAAATGCTGCATGAGTCGTGTAGCGAGACTTTTCTTGTCGTCTACAATGCTGTTTTCTCCAGAATGCCTTCATCACTTGAAGGTCTGTTCACGTTGCTATCGTGGCTGGCTCCGTGCTGGCATTGGCGTGGCCGTGAAAGTAATCAATATCAACGTTCACAAGCGAGAGACCCTGATTTTGACTTGCCGCAGGTAGGAGTTGCCAGACGTTTGCATCCCGCGCTTGGCTGCAAGAACGGCCTGGCTCGCTGCAGCTCATCACACACCAATATCTGCTTATCCCGAAGTGCACTGGTCCTACTCAATCCGGCAATGCAGTCACCCAGGCGTTATGCATCTTATTTCCTGATTGGTTGCCTTTTACCTCCCATTGCTAATCCCGAGCGCCATGATGGTCTGAAAGTAGGCTAACTACAGTACGAGGCCAAAATTCCCGCCCATTATAGGATGCCAGAATGTTGTTTCCAACTCCATGACGTCTCCAATAGTTGACATGCCGAGTTCCATGCACTAGATTGCGCCAACAAGCACATGAGCATCTTTTACACCATGTGTTGTCGTGCATCAGTCACAGATATCTTGCTGATCCGCTCCATTGGACCTGGGCGTTCTGTTTGGCACGTCTACTGGAGTGAGGCTGTACCCGGCAAAGTAGCATCATGCTACGCATCTATGAAAGTAGCCGGAGACCCGTGATATAGCGCAATATCTTAACAAAATTTGATCGCCTACTTTGCCCTCTCTACTGCAACATCACAAAAGGGCTTCGAGGATGCAGGTGTTCTTGGCCAATATTCAGGCTATGTTGTTGATTGTTGAGACTGACTAACATTACCGATGTTTCTCGTATACGTTGTGGCATCGGAGTTTATGCCACATGCTCCAGCCCCGTACCTGCCCGGCCGACCTGGATTCTAAAAGCCCAGGGCAGAGTTAAACGCGGATGCAGCTGCCTGACCTACGAGTCCCTGAGCAGCAGACGCGGCAGCATCGCAGGCACTGACCGCTGAGGCGCTCGCACCGCATCTGTTCGCCATTTGAGAGCAGATGAAGCTGGAGATAACGCCAATGTTCAGGGCTGATCCATGGCTGAAGGTACTCAAGTCCGCAGGCTCGAAAGCGTTCTCGTTACGGCCATCAGAGGGAAGTCCGAAGACGATGGTGGGGTTGCAGTTGCCGATAGCTGCCTCGGCATCGGCGACAGCAGCAACGGCATCCTCAGCAACGGCATCATGGTTAGCAGCAGCGCCACAGACTACGGCAGTGCTGTTGTCACCAGTAGCAGCAGCGCCGTCGCCAGCAGCGTCAGCACCATTGACACCGGCGACCGCCGCAGCAATCTCGTCTTCGCTGAGGTCATCGACGCGGAGCCCCTGCGAGTTGATGCATCCCGCGTCATCGTTCGCGTCGTCGCAAGTGTTGCCAGCAGCGGTAGGGTCTCCAATCTCACCAGGTGCAAAGGTTGAAGCCTCATTGGCCATCAATGGGTCACCACCAATGGAAGCGATTTGGCGTGCGAGTTCTTCAGCAATTGACTTGTTAAGCTCCTGGGCTCCATCGCCGGCAGGGTCCTGATGCTGCTGCAGTGCAGCAATCTCGGGGTTGACCGCCTGGATGGATTCGCAAGGCACAGAAGCCAAACCGACAGAGCCTGTGTTGCGCTCCAAGGCCCGGTATATGAGTGCCATAGTCATACCCTCCACATCGCCAATCTCTTTGGCATTGCTGAAGGCTTGATCAGCAACGGCTTGTTGAAGGCAGTCTAAAGATGGTTAGTTTTACTGCACTGTTACGTGTCTATGGGTATCTCACCTGCATCAGCAATGTCACCAGCACCGTCTGCTGCTGCTGCTGCTCCAAGAAGCGCAAAGACACCGTCTTGAATATTGTTCGGATTGTTCATGAACAACAAATCATTGACAGCCAGGATGACGTTGCGGTGAGCGTGTTCCTGGGGAACCTCACGCTTCGTCATGATAGCAGCCGGCCGGGCAGCCACGGCACCGATGAAGGCAAGAGCAATGACAGAGTTCTTCATGATGGATCTGAGGTATAACTTTCTTCCGTCGTAATAGTAAGAATTAACAAAAAGGTCAGTGTAAGGTATATAGTGGAAAGTGGCCCGGCCTATCGATTCTCCAGGAACGATGAAAAGAAGGTATAAGAATGAATGACTTGAAAGACGAGGAGCGAATAAATCCTATGGATTGAAGTGGTTGATGTTTTGCAAGGCATCGTAAGGCATCATGCCTTAAATACACAACGCAGTGCTATGGAGCGGTCTGCCTGACACCTGTCAAGCAACCCTGCGTAGCGGCAGCCGCTAGCCCTGCTTGTGCATAGATTCGGGAACGCATGATGGTTACCCCTGGATGAAGGATTCGGTGGGAATTGTGGCAACGGCTCGCTAACCTCATAGCAAACAGTGCAGAGGATGTAAATCGAATATGATTGGCTCGCTTCTGCCAAGAAAGCGGGAGCTAGGATGAGACGTTGCCGAAACTTTGGAGACGCGGTTTGCTTCATCACGACCATCAAGAGCCTCGCCGCCCGGAGATGGTATTGAATGCGTGCGAGACATACGCGCGTAGGGGGAAATCTCTTTATCTGCGTTGCGAGTATGCTTCAGCCTGACGTAGCGCGCTATCTCCCGCAGGAAGCGCGCAATCTATCGAGACCCAGAATACAGCGAGATTACGTCGAATGACTCCATCTGCAGTGTAGTACGTAGCCTCTACCGTCATGTCGCGACGAAACGCTACGCACAATACTTCTACAGCGCTTGATGCGCACTTTGCCAATCTCTTACGGTCTGGCTGGGTAGATGTGGCGCTAGGGGTATATCCACTGAACGTTAATGAAGACAGCCTGGGAGAGTAATCTCAACTATGAGCCGACTAGAATTCCTCGGGAACCCTGCAGGAATAGCATCTTAATGTGTAGTGGCTTGAAGAGGACGCTGGTCTTCTGTCCACTGACCTACCCGAGTTGCTGTCTAGACAGTTAATCATTGCAGTATGGCGCGACTCATCGTTATCCATTTCAGCTTCTCTACTGTTGTAATAGCGTCAGTTGCGATGCTTTTCCATACATGCGGAATCTCCAGGTATCGACCTGCAAGCGAGAGCCCGCATGTCTGAGCAAGGCTATACTGGAGGCCGTTCGAAATTAGGACTATGCTCGTCACTTTTTTGACGCTGTGGTTAATATTCCGATCAATTACATACTGACACAAAATCAACATTATCCACACATACTGCCGTGCGCTCACAGACGTTCTGCGTCTCAGATGACCTGAATCTGCGCAATATGGTCTACTTTGGGGTATCAGCCACATCGCGAGTATCGGAACGTCGGCTAACCGGTGTGGCTGCTTCGTAGCGAAATTAAGATATGGTTTTTACAGGGGCCAGATCAAGTTCTGGTTTTCTTGCTACATGCGGTTAGTCCTCATCCCTCCTGTCGGCTGTAGTAACATCCAGTACACATCCTCGCAGAGCTCTTACTCATGTTACAGATCTTAATGGTCTGGACCATCGCGAAAATTCAAAGAACACTGCCGTTGCACAGCTACACACTCGCCTCGCTGGACCGTCATTTTGTTGCATCTTCCGCTCTACGACACACCTGAACGAGGTCCACATCTACTCGAAACGATCCGCACTCAACCAGGCAACACACATTGGTCAAACAATCTGTGGCTCATCCTCTTCAGCCGTTCCCATATAGGAGGGTCGCATCGAAATCATGGCCAAGACAAAGGCTATCGTCATCTCGAGGCCAATGGACGCAATACATGTCGGTGGGGTCAACGTGATGGCTAGCAGTGCATCGAATCTACACAACTACTTTCCTGGCGCTGGTATCGTACCTGATGAGCGGCCGTCGCATACTTTTATCGCTATTGGAAAGACGGAGGCGCCCAGACGTTCGGATACCATAGCCAGCACGATACGACGACCGAGTGTTTCATTCAAGAGAAGCCTCTCCAAGTTGAGGCGAAAGTCTTCTTCACACAACCCGGGAGGACGTCGCGGAAGTGAAGAGAAGCATCAAGTGGAAAGCCAATTGCAAAGACCGGATAGTACGACTACTCATAAACCTCTGGCGATGCAGCCGAGTATCTCAGTGCCACGACAAAAAGTCGCTTTGGATTGCCATATAGATGGAATAACACTGGTGTCCCAGAACTCAACTGCTACGAACGTTAAACTAGCCAGCATGAGCATTGCTCTTCAAAAAAGACCTGTTGCGAACCAGCAATGCTCCTTGCCCAGCAAACACACGCCCCCGAATGCCATGACATTTCTACCTCAGTCACACGGGAAATCGTCTCACTTATACTCGAGTACCGCGATTGACATAAGGGGTGTACCAATAGAGGACAGACCGATTCCTTTCAAAGAGATCATGGCCGTTTCGAGCCTTGCTGAACGCATGGCGATGTACAAAAAGACGCGTGACTACTGGGCAACTACAGACCATGGACTGGTGGAGTGGGTGGAACGCGCAGCCGCGCCGAAGACCGCTAATTTACAAGCATAAGGTACGGCTACGTTATCCCATTAAGACATCGCTACATGACTCATTTCCCTTATGTTTGTTTCTTTACATACGATACCCTACTTGGCAACTTGATGGTTTCCATTCTTATAGCAGGCGCTGGTCGTCCGTAATGTCGAATTATGCTCCGTTTTCTAACACGTGAAATTTGCTAACACCATAAAAATTGTTCTGAAGTAAACATGAGATAGAAGGGCGAACTTTCCAAGGGTTTGAGGTGGTACGCACATCACGGTGACGATCGGCTAATGAAGATGAAAAGGGCGCCTCGACTTGCGCACCTGAACCTCCCTCTCATAGTGTGACTTCATCATGACAGCATTTCCCATATCGCATCTCGCAAGGCTACCTACAATTTCAATAAGACCCCACGTGCTATTTGTGTGTTTGTAGGTCTCGACTCCAATATCGACCGATCATGTGCGCCCTGCCCTGTACCTTCTCTTTCCACACCGTACCAAACCCTATCGGATCCTTTCCGGTCGGGCCTACCCACTGCATCAAGTTTCATAATGAATCGCGTAATGAGTGCATCATGCAGTTCGGCTCGCTACGCACGACCATCCGGTATATGCTCTATTAACTTTCTCCATCTCGAATATCTCGATTCTGTCGATATATTGTGAAGTTACTCGCTCAAAGGGGACGTCTGGCGCAGTATGAGGTGAATCATGAATGAGCGGACATTCAAAATGTCGAAATTTACAAAGCTTAGCAGTTTGCCAGGAAGATTATGATCTGGAACATTCCTCTCTTGCGCTTCCAGCTACGAATCGTAGTTCATCCAATGGGAGAGATATATCACAATAATGCTGCTTCATCGCTGAAAAAGAAGTTGGCCATATTCCGCAAACGATCGAAACCTAGATGCACGACCTACTTTACCTGCCTTATCCCGGATGTTTTGTGTCTCATCATCGAAGAGATTACCAAACAGGATACTAAGAGTCTTCTCAATCTGTGCCAAGTATCACGCTGGCTCTATCTTGGTGTGGTTACCTATCTGTACCGCAGCATCTGGTTCAACTTAGCCAAGGCATCGCACCCGTGACTTCTCCAAAGACTATCAGTACGTGACTATCGTCGTGCAGGGATGATAAGCCACATCTACAACAGTTTGACTGGAATGGGCACATAGAGATGCCATCCGTGCTCTTGAATACACTCTATACTTGATTTCTAAAAATCCAGTTAACTGTCGACACACAGGGGCCTATAGCTGGAATGGAAACTTACTTGTGCCCACATGGTAACGTTCTGAGCCATCCGGCAGCCCATCAGCTGACAAGGCTCTATTATTACTATGACAGAAAGACTGTGGTCCATCCATACCGCTTCAAGAGGCAGGTCATTAATCTTCTCAAAAGCCTAAATACTTCACTGAATCTTTCTCAGCCCCCACGACTACTCTGCAAGGAGATTCGGCATCTCGGGAAGGTGCTGAGTTGTGTTCAAACTGGAAATTTTCCCCGAGTGAAATGCCTTCTCCTCTTTACCATTCTCTTTTCACATCGGGAGCTGTTGTTGTGGGGGACTAGAGGAGCCTGGAGTGACATCGTGAGACTTGTAACGTTGAGCATACAACAGCCCCTTGCACTCATCGGCGCAATTCCTCGATCGAGGGTTTTATCTTATACGGCCCACGATCGGTACGATACACAGCAAGCGGAGAACCAGTTAGTCCGCCAGTTCGAAAGATATACTCTCCTCGGGTTAAGCCAAGAATATACATTTGGTATCACATTCTGATTCGTCCGCCACGCAAGCGTCGCTCAGCTCCCTGGCCTATATTAGAAGCGAGCCCAGAAATTTTGGATCTAAACATTACTCATTGCGAGAGCAGCTTGGACTTCATAGATCCACCGATATTCGTGCCAACATTAGAAGAAATTCACAGGGCCCGAACGCTGTGTCCAAATCTTCGCACATTCCAACTGGGGGGAATTGGAAGATAACGGACTATTCTTCCAACTTGAGCGCTTCGAGTAGCATACTTCAAACCGAGTATTGCGCTTCTAAGTCAAGCGAGTGTCTTGACGAATTGTCTACCGGAGAGCTCGAAGAAAGGAAGAAGCGAGCCCTAACCAGACGGTTTGGATTCGGTTACACCAAATACAATAAGGAGCTACAGAAACGTGGCAGGAATGATGAATCAAAGCACGGTTTCCATGGAGACTCTACACGGTATAATACCTGGATATAGGCATATCAGTGCTCTTCTAGGCGCCATTATATCGGACATGGGGCAAGTTATGGGTTGTTACGTACTTCAACCCTTCTTGGGCGCTAATTATGTGGGCAAAAGAGTAGTATAGGTTTCAGAGCAATATTGGGCAGTTTGAATGTCTGGTATCGGTCCCTGTGCAGACGAGAGTCTCGAACTCCGCGTAGCTCCAAGCAATCAGAGAGTGCGTTGGAGTCGATCACGTGGCCAAAGCGTTTGCGTCGATATACAAACGCTACTCACTACTTTCGTTAGCGTGGAAAGGGCTCAGCCACTGGAACGGGTCTTGGTTCATTGCGCTTTGGGCATGATTACGCGCCTTGATGTCATTCTGGAGGAATACATTGATCTCCATGAATATCTTAAGCATGACCTTGTGGGACTGTTGATGTGCAACTCCGTTCTTACTCATCTTCAAATCGTTGCGAATAGATCCGGTATCGACCACCACCCGACACGACTCCGAAGTATCGAAGGGCGAAACTTGCCCCAGCCACGGGATCTGCGCCTTTTCGTCTAGGGCTCAAGCGTCTTCACCAACCATGAGCTGTCATTGTTCGGCGACAACGGCGGGTGGGACAAACTCATCTCTCTGGATTTGTATTACGTGGATTGTTTACTTCGGTTTCTCGTTCGCGTACCGAGACTGAACCAACTTTGGCTTGTACCGCAACAAGTAGAAGACATCGACGAAATGGAGCCATATCTCGAAGATGACAAGATCAAGAATCCATTCGGAGCTTTGCGCGAACTCGAAGTCCGTCTGCCTGTTGTCGCTCCCGGCATACCAAACACACGCCGTGTCGTGCCTTGGGGAATACTGTGAGCCCTGCAACCAGAACAATTCAAGATTTTTAACACCTCCCATCCCCGTCAACGCTTGAGAAGCATCGAATACATACCGCACGTCCCGGACATAATTCAGATCTACCAGGAAGGTCGAGGTCTCCACGAGTTGGCGGTAGATATTAGCATGTTCATGAGACTCCGGCATCCAATGACCTACTGCGTACTAGAGACATTAGCGGGGTGTGATACGCCTCTCAAATTGAGACTTTGCCTACATATACATCCGAAAAGAACGATTGCCACGTAATACGCTCTGTATATTACATGTACCAGACTTACTTCAAGATTACTCGATACTTACACTAAGGCCGCAAAAGCAGAGGACTTCTCGACGAGGGCCCCTTTACGATCACTTACGAGACTTGGGTGATAGAGGGTAGCGCGGTAGGAACTCAGTTCGACATGAAGCATTGAGATAAGGAGAACTCTGTTTGGCATATACCTAAGTGTCTCGTTCAACCTGTACTAACTGCGAGACGAGCTTGATGGGAGAAGACTCGAAGCTTTGGAAGAAATGATTAAGGAAAAGCGGTTCCGCCGTTTGGGTAGAGACCCCAGGGGTTATACGCGCGGGATGCGATGTCGCAAGGAGTTTGATAAAGTCGAACCAGGCGGGGTTGATCTTAATGTCATGCTGTACGATTTCTGGAAGCAGGTAGCTCATCAACGTTCAGTATCGGGTCAAATATAGCGTTGCTCACGGTTTTGGCCAAGTGCTTTCTCAGAATGGCCCAGGTACACCTGTTTGTCGTAGTGGAAGGGAGACATGTGTTCAAGGAACAACAACAAGGATAGCTAAAGTATGGTTCATCAGCCTGGACAATGTCATGTTTACTGCTTCCTCCTTGTGCCTCAAAGAAAAGAAAGAAATATTACACGAGCTTAACAATCGGTCTGCATCAAACAACTGCCCGTCAAGCACCACCTCTATCATCACCATGTATAATAGTCGTCATCCGCCAGACTCTTCCAGATTAAGGCTGGTTTAAAGTACTGATTCGACTCAACTCCCCCACTATCCCGTCCCCCTGCATGCACCTAGCCAAGACATACTTGCACTGTTAATCCATCCAGTCCAGAGCCAGCATCGGCAAAAAAAGAAAAGAAAAAGAAATGTGTCACACCTTCCTTGCCACCTGTTCCTACTCATCGCCACATCCATGCGCACACGTCTTTCGCATCCGGTACACGCGCTGCAACCACGCCATGGCACACAATATGAGCCCCACGCGGTGTCCGAACCGGATGGAGCGACGACGAGAGAAAAGCGGGAGGTTTTGCGGAAGATGTCAGACGAGAAGGGGAAGTCTGAGTCTGGGACCGTGTGGGATTGCGGTGGAGGGGTGCTTGGTCAGACGAATACGTTGGAGGCGATGACGATGACGATGATGATGGCTGTGCAGCAGCGCCGAAAGCACCAATGATGCAAAGTAAACGAAGGTGAAAAGGTTAGCAATCACAAGATAGCGAGGAGAGTAAGAATGAATACATTGCACCTACGACTTCAACTCCAAGGAAAAACCCCAAGTGCAAGCTTGTTGTATGTAATAATCAAAAGCCGGAGCGGTGTTTTGGTGGCGGGGGTATACAAGAGTAGGTTGCATCAAGTAGATAGGGTAGAGAAGTAGATCTACCCAAAAAACCCCCCACCTCACCATCTGCACTTCATATCATTCGGTGTAATACATGCATGCTTCATTCATTTACTCTCCCTCCCTCTCTCTCCCTCTCTCTCTCACACACACACATATCGCATTTCCTTCATTCTTTCCTTATCCCGCATTAAGTCGTACATGCCGTCGTATTCAAAAACCCATGATGATAAGTGATGTTGATGATGATGAAAGTACTTACATGGAAAAAAAAAGAAGAAAACGCCCCTAAACAAGAAGACTGACGGTTACCGCAGTTGAGAACAGTCTTACTGCGTGTTCTCTTGGTTCTGCTGCTGCTGCTGTTGTGCCGGCGGTGCTTGACCAAACAGGCCACCGAACCAACTACCGCGGTTTGCTGCCTTGCGCGCCTTCATGGCTTCCTCTTCGTTTTGGACTAGTCGAAGTGGCCGCATGCCCTTGCCTGTCATGACACCGCCAGTGCCAGTCTCATTGCGAGTGAGCTGACGTGGTGGACTGGGAGTATCGACGTGGCTAGCTGAAGAGGATTCCGTCCTCGCGTCGACCTCCTTGTCTTCTGGAATTGGGCCTTGGCCAGATGGGACTCTAGAGACAGGGTTGCTGGACCCAGGACCGGTGCTGACAGGAAGTCCAAAGAAAGAGTTGCGAGGCGAGACGATACTTGGCGAAACCGGGTTAGGCGTACCCCCTGGAGAAGAACGGTACATGTTGTTGACGATGCCTGCAGCGCCAGGAATCTCAGACGTGGATCTTCGGTGGCTGCCGCTGGGGTGGCGACCAGATGTAGAACGCGTGAGGGGAATGCTAGGCGCAGTGGCGGGGTCTTCGTGTGCACTCGCCTGGTTAGGATTGGCTGGCGGGCCCATCATACTTAGGGGTCGCGGCTTGCGGTTTCCGCCCATTGCAACAGACTTGGCGCGCTGAAGGAAGCCTTGCGGTTGTTCACTCTCCTGAGGTGGCGGTGGCGGAAGTTCCTTGTTCTTATCAGGACCTCCAGAGGCCTGATCGTTCTCGACATCGTTACCTAAGACTGATTCGAAGCCTTGATGTGTGAGCAGACGTCCGATGATCTTATTGATGTAGAGGGTGAGGGCCTGGTTCTGGGCCTTCATGCTGTTGACTTCGGCTTCGAGCTTGCGGACAACCTCCGCATCGCCCTCTTCAGCTGACTGGAGCTCGTCGGCCAGGCTGGTCGAAGGGCCGCTGCGGGAGGGAGCGCGCTCCTCAGGGTGGGATGTCTCGCGCAAGAAGTCGCCGCGGCTCAAGTCTCCGTTGAGCGTCTTCTCGCCAAGCAGAAGCTGGAAGCTCTCATTGTCTTCCATGAGTCTTGCATTGGTCATGCGTGTCTCCAGCAACTGCTTCTCCAGTTCGCGCATGCGACCGCCTCCAGCATTCTCCACCTCAAGCACCTTTACTTGGTATTCGGCGAGCTCGAGGCGCAAGTCTTCGATAATCTTGTCCTTTTGATGGATGAGCTTGGAGTTGTTGCGCGAGTTGCTACGCTGGACCGAATTGGGCGGTGCGAAGGAGGCGACGTTCTCGAGGTTCTGCGACGAGTTGGAGCGAGAGGGGTTGTTGCGGAAGCTCGCTGTAACCGGGTTAGTCTCTGCATGTGGCGGCCATGAACTGGCAAAAGCAATGGCTACTTACATGTTCGCGACAGGTGCTGCGGCTGCTCGCCGTTGTCCTCAAGCTCCGCGGTCGGCATGTGCTTTGTCGCCATAGTCTCCTTGAGGCGCTGGATAGTGCCCTGCATATCCTCTTCCCGTGTCTGCGTCTCCTCCTTTTCCTTCATGACCTGGGCACGCTCGGCTTCATAGATACCCTCTAGTTCGCGGTGTTGACGTGTTAGCTCGCGCTTCTCGTTCTCTAGCGACTCGACCTTCTCCTCTTCTTCGTGTGCACGCTCCTCGAGCTTGGCCTGCTCGGTGAGCGCATCGTCTAGCCGAGCATTCAGGACTTCGACTTGCTTCTGGCGCTCTTCGGCCTCGCTCTCAGCCTTCTGGAGCCGCTCCTTGAGGTCCTGGAGGAACGCGGCTTGCTCGTCTCGGGCCTCGTCACTGGCGGCATCGGCTGGCGATGCGCTGCTCAGATTCGAAGAGGCAGCAGGCTTCTTGACGGCGGCGCGCGCTGAGACGGGGGTACCATTTGTGCCTCCACGAACGGATCGTGTCCGGGAGACTCCACCGGCGCCATTGGTAGTCGGTGTGGAAGTGCGAGCAGGCGTGCGGTTCGCAGCCCCTGGAGATGCGGAGGCGGTCCTGGTATTGACATCGCGACGAGGCGTGCCAGCAGCCGGCGGCTTGTTTGCTGTTGCTGTCGACATGATATGCGTATACTGTCTTTATGAGGTATGGAATGAGTCTCAGAGATTCGGTGTTGGCAACGTCGCTCAAAGAAGCGGCGGGTTACACCAGAAGGCCAACTATCGAGCGATCAGCAAGCTGAGCTGCGCTGAGAGATGTGCGAATCCGTGTGGCTGTGCAGTTGATTGACATGTAAGCCGGCAGCAAAGCCGTAGTGTGTAGTTGAATTTAGTTGTGCAACTCGCAATGTTTACGAGTACGAAACGTGGTGAGTAGGGAGTTGGGCAGCCTGTATCAGAAACGGGGTTGCGCCGTTAGAGTAGCCATAATCTCGGCGTACCCTGCCCTTCCCTGCATTAGCTGCCAAGCCCCGCCCGCAATGACTTGTTGTAGACCAGGAAACCACCCACCCCTATGACCTGCAGTGCACCAGTTAAATCAAATAGTCTCGCTTTGCATGCCCCATATGGACCTTTCACCAAAAGAAAATTGTTCGTGGATGGCACCAATGCCAGTACTATTCCCTTCCTACTATCTACTTGTACTACCACAACACGCGCACGCCGAACCGTGGCGAAGCGTGGCTAATGTTGTGTGCTTACCACGTTTCTTCGCGTCACATACCATTTGACATATGTTGAGCCACGAGCCCCAACAGTCCGCGGGGGAACCCAAAACTTGAATGCTCATCACTTTGCTCTCAACATTGGTATGATGATGCAATTCAATCTCAGTACCTTCAGGCTATTCCACACACGTGCGCGAGCTGTGAAATGAAATCAAAGTCCTTCTGGTCAGATCAGGTTCAGGAAACAAAACGAAAGGGATCATCACGCATTTTGTACCAAAACAACTTGTTTTGAACACTTTTCAGATTACACTGTACTCATGACCGAAGGATCGGCCCCAGAGACTAGGATTAAACACATGCTGCAACCCTTCCAGAGATCGCCTACACATGGAAGTTACCATCTCTAGTATGCTCCCCGGATCTACTCGTCCAACGGATACCTGTCCAAGAACTTGAACGTGCGCAGGCCCTCGGAAATTTGATCGACAACCGCCGACATGTCGCCTGAAGAACCAAATGAGTAGACACCCGGGGTATCGGCCTGGATTCCCGCGGCATTAAAAGCCATGCCGCTGGACCCAAGCACACCGACTGGCTTACCGAATTCGTAGCCATTCTGTAAGATCTGGAGAGGTCGGCCGGCAGGGTACAGGGTTGAACGGGCATTGGTAGTCTGGTTGCGAGATCCTCCGGTTGTGGAGTTGGAGTTTGCTAGGCTACCCGCGGGTGCGAAGAGGCTCTCAGCGCCGCCATCGACGATGATAGCGTCGAAGTTGACTGCAGAAGTGGCTGAATATGTCTGGTCGATACCTTTACCAAGATGCTCCGCGACCACAGTCAGGCCAACGTTCATATCGCCAAGCGCGGACTTGAGTGCCTGCGCATTGTCCCCAGACGAAGATGCCGAGGTCAGGTATCCAACTTTCAAGCCATCAATCTTCAGTAGCGGCTCACCACCGGGGTTGACACCGATCGTCTTATTGTCATGGTAGTATGTATCATCAGCCTCGGGCGCAGTCATGCCAAGAGCTTCAGCGACGCGCGTAGCGATGTCGTGGCTGATTCGGTTGAGCTGAATCAGAACGTTATTCTTGACGACATCGCTTTTGAGCTGTGAGGTCTCGAACCGCATCGCGTTCACAACAAATTGTTGCTCGACGGGTGTCAGCGAGTTAAAAAACAAGCGAGGCTGCGACCAGACGTCTGCGAATGTGCTAGAAACCGAGCGAACAAGGTTACCGGTTACAGTTCGGCTGGGTGTCGTGAAGAAACCGCGGCCGTTAGTCTGGTTTGCTTGTCTTGGAAAGCCGTCGTTCAGCGTGTTTGGCGAATAAGCGGCCGTGTTCAGCGGAATGTACATTTGGCCTGGAGGAGAATCAGCTGATGTTCGGATACAGATATGACAACAGATGTTTCAAGCTTACCGGCTCCGTCGCGCTCGTTGTTGTGTACAGGTACACGCGGCTGGTTGATGGGGATCTGCTCGAAGTTGGGACCAGAGTTACGGTTCAACTGAGTATCAAGATACGAGAACATTCGTCCTTGAAGTAACGGGTCGTTTGTGAGGTCAATTCCACGAACGAGATGGCCAGGTTGAAACATAATCTGTTCAGTCTCTGCAAAGTAGTTTCGAGGGTTGCGGTTCAACGTCAGCTTTCCGAGAGGCGTGAAAGGGACTATGTCTTCCGGAACGATCTTGGTTGGGTCAAGCAGATCGAATCCGAATCGAAGCTGGTCATCCTCTTCCATAATTTGAGCCTCGAACTGTAGACGGCTATGGTTAGTGATTGAAGTCTTTGAGGTGAGCTAAGAGTACTCACAATCCATTCAGGATAGTATCCATTGTCGATACTGTCAAAGAGATCTTGTCGGTGTGCGTCGGCGTTCATTCCGGCGGTGATTTGAGCTTCCTCCCACAACAGCGAGGCTTTGCCTTGCATGCTCCTGAATCTGAACTTTACAAGCTTAGACTTTCCGTCGTCTTTCACAAAGCGGAACGTATGTACACCCCAACCATCTGTATGTCTGTATGAACGAATTGTACCATGTCCACTCATCGCCCACAGAAGCGTATGCATCGAGCTAGGTTGCTGAGAGAAAAAGTCCCAAGCAGAATCGTGAGCTGTTGCTGCCTGTGGAATCTCTCTGTCGGGCTTGGGCTTAACAGCGTGAATCAAATCCGGGAATTTGATAGCATCTTGAATGAAGAAGACGGGGATGTTGTTGCCGACGATATCTTGATAGCATTAATAAGAACGTGACTTTGGGAAACAGTTGGGCCACTGGTGACTTTACTTACCAAAGTTACCCTCATCAGTGTAAAACCTAACAGCAAAGCCATGAACGTCTCGGACGGTGTCTGCGGAACCACGACTTCCTGCCACAGTGGAGAAGCGAAGGAAGACTGAAGTCTCCTTATCAGGCGAGCCGAGGAACGAGGCTCCAGTAATGTTAGACCAATCACCAAACGAAGTGAACGTTCCGTGAGCTCCAGCACCACGTGCATGCACTGCGCGCTCGGGAACACGCTCATGATCTGGTTGTGTTAGTCAATCAGCCGAAAAAAAGTCTACAGGGCCACTAGTACCAAACGACATAATCTTCCGCCTGAACTATAGAAGCAAACAAAACGTATCAGTATGTATATCGCAAGTTTTTACACAACGAGAACTTACAATCTGGTCCTCGAGAAGTGATGGGCCTCGCTCGCCAGCCGAGAGGCTCTCCTGGTCGGGTTGGGGGCCTCCCACGGGGCTAGTGATGTACGAATCGCTATCGTCAATCTCATACTGGCTCATGAACTCGTCTGTACCCATAGGGGATCCATCTCGTCGAGCGACTGGATGGCTAGCTGGTAGGTCTGAGGAGTCCCCATCCATGTATGGGCAGCCAGCGTAGGCGACATGACAGAAAACAGCGACCGCGGTCAAAAAGTGAGGTCGTACCATCTTGAGAGTGGCTTCAGGCGACGTGAGGTGCAGACAAACAAGGGAACTGTTGGTTGGCCTTGTACGATCGTACGGGTGATAACAACAACGAGGTTCTTCTGGTGACTTGGTATTGGTATGATTCATCTATGAACGTGGGTGCTACGAAGGTATACCTGGGCTCGGCGCGAGTCGGACCGAAGTAGGATCGACTCGGCTCTCGGCTCGTGGGCGAGTATTGAGCAGCCAACGTCTCTACCGATACTCACGATCCGACAGGAACGGTGTCTATTTATAAGTTTCGCGAGCTGGTACAGCAGACATGCCGTACGGTCGATCCGTACTTCGACAAGGTACAAGCTTGAACACTATCATTCGACTCCCTGATCCATCGAATGATAGGACACTCATTCGATCCATCAGCATCGTCATCGCCATCAAAAATTTCCGATCTACTGGATCCACTTGCTGGTAGTATAGGAGAGACAGGCGTATGGCATGCAATAGGAGATTGACCTTGCCAAGGCTGTTCCGTGGAGCAAAGTCGTGCCGCATCTACTTGATACATGTGCGTTGCCCTAACGGGTCATATGACCGTCCTTGGAACTGGGATGTTATGAGGATGCGCAATATTCTTGGTGCATTTGGTAGAGGCCATGCTTTTCTGTGCGTCGTTGCTCGACGCCCACACGACTTTTTTTCCGACGGTGCTACACCTAGACCACTCAATTAGCTCAACTTCAAGAGCATCAAGCCTCTAGGCAATGAATAGGGTTTGAACGCCAATGTTGAACAGGAGCTACTAGAGAGAAACAATTGCAAATGTCAAGTGGGTGTTGCTCAGGATCATCCCGCGGTCAGGCCACCGTGCCTCACGGCCAAGGAAAAAGTGGGCCTTATCCCCGGTTTCGAAGGGTTACTAAGATGCCGGGTCGAGAAGCTGTTGTTCACCATGTTCACACCAGACCTTGGCTGAAGCCATTGCTGCATTGCGCTTCACAGCGGCCAAGGTTACTGGCCCACTTGCAGGAAGTCAAGCAACCACTCAGAATGTATCAGTTAATATTAAGACTGACCGATTGCGTACGCGGCCACAGGCTTAGCAGGGCATTCGGCATTTGCAATCCCTCCAGTTCCAGATCCTGTAGTTGCACGGTTGCTTATAAAAGGACCGAAGGCCAGGCGCACTACGATTGGTAATACCCTAGTCGGAACCGTTTATTTCGCCAAAACAAGGCGAGATATACCCTTGGTAATGCTATCTCTAGGACAGCCACGAATAGCCACATTCCTTAGGTACGCAGGCGGTCAACAATTGTGACGTCCTTTACCGCTATTTATGGTTCCAAAGATAGGATCTTGAAGACAGCGTCAACCCACAACCGCTTTGACCTTAGGAATGCATCCCTTGGCCAACAATTGTGAATATTCTGCCAGATACTAGACCACGGCTTTGCCACACGCAGTATAGTCTTGGCTTTCACAGTGATGGCTCTACGGCACTATGCTGTTTTGAGGAGACAATCCGCTGACGCCAGATACTCTTCTATTTGTGGGTAGTCCATGGACGCCACGAGGGAACAACAGAGTGTGGTTGTGCACAAGAATGACTCGTCATGTTGGTCGTCTTCTGAGCAGAAATCGTAGCGATACTAAAAGAAACGGTGTAGTCCGTGGGGGTGGCGTTGACACGAGAGGCGCTTGCTAATGCACATGGGGTTAAGCGAGTGGGTTGTCGTTGGTCGCGCAGGATGTGACTCCAGAAGCCTGGATCGGTCCGCCCCAGGTTCAAGGTTATCCGACGCGAGGGAGCTGCTATTCAAAAACCAATATTGCTTGCCTAAGGTCTCGATTGGAGAGACAGTAATACTACGTATACAACAGGTGCAAAACTCATTTCACTACATATCGCATTCTTGTCCTCCCATGTGACTTATGTGTCACATGTGTATCTCGGCTACAGCAGCGACCAGACTGTATTTTTCAATCTGAACCAAGCATACGGATCAGCAATCGAGGGCTTCTGGGATGATTCAAGCTTTGTACTATTCTTTGACCCTGCGACACAGATGGTTTGGTGGTGTATAGAGGTTAAAAGGAGGGAAAGCTTTTTCGGACAACCCCATCTACTACTATTCGGACAACCCCAAAAAGATCAGATGACCAAAATGAGCCGTGAAGAATTTCTACAGTAATCGACACCCATTGATACTTGCCTAATCAGGTAATTTGTAGAAATAAGGTTTTGGGTAGGGGTCTCGGTACCTCCCGTAGGGGTCTTAACAGCGTCAATTTCTGGGTCTCCGAAATCAATATACTATTCCCTAATTTTGGGTGGAAAATGTCGTGTTTTGGTGACATTTGCCACCCAACCCACCCAAATCCTCCACCACCTCCACGGCCACACCACACCTCCACATCACAGTGCAACTATACCAAAAGCTGGAAGCTGATTTCAATGGCATTGATTGTGATGCAGTAAAGTTTTGAAAAAGATCGGTTAAGGGGTGGTGAAGTTGTGCATGATCTTGGTGCAACCGGCAAGCGGAAAGAAACTCAAAATGGGACTCTCAACACCAACCCGGCCAATACAAAGCAAACCCAGGGTATATCGCGGTCGGAGAGGCTTCTTACAACTTCTACCAACGTCCGTGAACGCCGTAGAACGAAATTGCATGAAAAACAATGAACTTTTGGATGAGATGAACCCTTGGGTTGACCCGACGATGAATTGTACGAAGACGTACGCAACCTAAGGCTTACAGTACCTGTATCAACTGCTATTTGTACGCGTTTTGATAAGCTAGCAAGCCTGGCCGGGCGCCAGTCTTGTTAACTACCATTTCGACGCTTTCTGGAGGGCTTTGTAGAGCTGTTGGAGGGGTGGATCGACGGTTTCTTGGGTTGTGGAGCTTTGCGCTTCTTCCTGGGTTGTCTGGGAGGCGAATCCTGGGCAATATCGATGCTGTCGATGTCAAAAAAGTCGTCATGAACTGGTTGAGGCTTCTCTAGAGCCTCAACACGCTTCAGAACCTGTTCAAGTAGACCAAGTACACGATCATCACGATCATCAGAACTGCTTTCTTCGGCAGAGGATATCTCAATTGGCTCCTCCTGGTTCTCCAGTACTTTCCGGGATGGCTGACGACGTCGGTTGCCTCGGCGGGGCTTTATATCGTCGTCAGAAGCTTCCTCAGCTTGCTGGGGTTGCTGGGTAGCTTGTACGTGTTCGTTTCTGGTCTTTTCCCGGGGTTGACGTTGAGGTTTGCGTCCGCGGAGGCATTGAGAGGCATGTGTTGAAGGCAAGGTGACTGTTGTGGAACCTTGTGGGCGTCCTTTAGGCTTTATCTTTTCGGGATCAAGTATATATTGTTCGTCTTGCACCTCCTCACCGTTTGCGCGCGGCGGGTGATACCACCAGTGTTGGTGAACGTCTTTTGGGAACCGTCAGAACAAAATTACCCGATTTGGCAACTATCGATAGGTGTGGGTTACCGTAGATGATTATCACCGGCCCAGTTTGGGTCGTCTGATCTTTCGTCTCATCTGATCTTTGGGGTTGTCCGAAAAAGCTTTCCCTAAAAGGAAGCCTGTGGCATTGTTTGCGCTTGAGCTCTGTAGTTGAATAAGAGCTTGGGGTGGTAGAAAGTAAATTAGATTCTTTTTACGATAAATGTAAGCCGCCTTGGGTATCACAGGATATATAACTCGAAAGAATGGACTCATTGTACCGTCTGCAGCAGGTAGCCGGCAGACGGATGCGATGCATCATTCGTTAGGCCATAGCGGGGCTGGGCTGTTGCAAACATCTAGTACCAGCCAAGGACGAGTACCGTGGACTTGAGGGTACCCGAGATCTTCACTCATAGTGCCTTTTTGTAGCAGCCACTTAGGAGAGTTTGCGATAAGAGGCTCATCATCTAGATATCTCTTATACAAGTCATGTGCCCCTTCTTTTCTAAAAATGGAAGCTCATTATCACAGTTTGATCTCTCTCTTAGCTATGACAGGGGGGATGAACGGTGCTTTCCGAAGTCTTTATAGAAAACATTGCATCCTAGGATGTCCTGGTGATGGTTAGGGCAATAGTTTCTATTTCACCAATAACGTCTGCATAGGGAGCGTTTAGATTGCGAAAGGAATGTGCGACAGAGTTTTGACTTCAGACTTCCGCCTCGATGTTTGCACCCTATTTCTTGTCAGACTCTATGACCTCAAGATCGTCTAGATCTTCCGTCGCGAGTCTTGTCAAGCTCCATGGTATATAGACCATCCAAGTTGACTTAGTCGGAAGGGTAGTGTATCAAGTTTAGAATAGTTTTGCGGTCGCTGATATAACGCTGCTTCATGTTGCTAGCACTGGGGCGGGGCATGCTTGGAAGGAGAAGTGTATATTTACCTAGAAGGTCTCAACAGACAATGCTGTTGTTCACTTGGTATCATTTCGAAGTTGCTACTCACTTAGCATCGCGGCAGATCTTGCTGCCTTCAATGATATCGGGACTGTTGTCTTTGTCACGTTCAAACCAACCGGTTTGTGGGAGAGTGGCTGGACGAGGGCTAACATTTGAGACATCCGTGGGTATAGATTTGACTGGGGTGGGAGGGCTTGATTTGGTACGGGGTGTAGGCGGTGTAAAATAACCGTGGATCGGAGCTCGTTGTTTCATCCAGATGTGTTACTCACACTAAGACTTCGTGCACCGTCTGCGATCGGTCCGGCTGGTGGAATGAACACAAACAAGAGTACACGATATTTCTAAAACAGATCAAGAAGTTAGTCTTCGTGGTTAATCTTGGTCATATAATGGTGGAAAGCGGATCTGCCGGCACCGAGAACGCCAACATTCGTGATGCGTAGCTTCCGGGTGAGGAGATGACATCACCGTGCTGGCGCGACATCCCCAGCCTGACCCCCGCACCCAGAAACTCATTCAGTAACTCTCCACGGACAAGTACGCCGATCACAAAATTCTCGCGTTTCAACAACTTCGTTTTATAAGGCATGTCTCCACAAGAAATACTTGCTTTGCCTGCACACCAGGGTGCCGCTGGCATGGGCGCAAGTGCGCCAAGCATAAGCCAAACTATACTGATGCTTTCAAAGGAGAACGCCATACACAATTTGGCTATAGATCGATAGGAATCCCTTAAAATGTAAGTCATCTCCTGAGTTTCCTGGTGTTCGCGCCGCATTTCTACACCACCATAGGCCTCCTGGTACCGGTTTCACCAAGCATGCGCAATACAAAAGTGCGCCATGGTAGAGACAGTGCTAAGATGCTGCTGTGTATCATGCCTTGATTTCAACTTTCTTTCCACATTTGTATTGTATAACGCCCGCCAAACTCACTGCCCGACTCAGGAATCGTTCACTCTCAGTCCGCTCGAAGAAGGGCAGTGGTAGCGGAGAAAAGTCCGCGCCCAAGCACCGCTTCACTATGGCATCTCTCCGAGGCACGCAACAACCAGAGCTCTCGAAGAAGTTGTTCAAGATCATCAAGTCGGAGAACCATGCCATCGGTGCCTACGAGGCTGCGGCTCGCGAAAGGGTCGGCATCGCCCAGCAGCTTTCTGAGTGGGGCGAGGCAACAGAGGACGAGACGATTTCGGAAATCTCAGATAAACTTGGAGTCCTACTTGCAGAGATCGCAGAGCAAGAGGATATGTATGCGCAAGCACTGGAAGAGTACCGGGGTGTCTTGAAGCAGATCCGCAATACCGAGAGTTCAGTGCAGCCAAGCCGAGACCACAAGGCTAAGGTACTGTCCGTGCGCTCGTA
>LR132498.1:0-20437 GCA_900634815.1 Paradendryphiella salina | reverse complement strand
GAGGGGGAGGCCGGGGACGGGGATTCGTCTTGGCTTGACGAAGAAGGTTGAATTACGCCAGAAGGTTGAGGGACAGGTAGGGGCGACGACGAGGGAAGTGGGGATGGCGAGGGTGAGGGTGAAGGACCTTCAGAGGCCGAGTCAGCAGAGCTGCTTGACGGAGACACGATACTTGTTGGTGGCGGTGCAGCACTCGAGGTAGAAGGAGATGAGCTGGATGGCGCGGGAAGCGTCTCGCTGCTCGTCTCCAGAAGCCCACTGGAAGAGAGCTGAGGGGGAGTGGGCAAAGAACTGCTTGGTGGAGGTGGTGAAGCTTGACTGCTTGGCTCCGGGCTAGGGGCCACAGTGCTAGAAGGAGAAGAAGGTGACGGGGGAGGCCTACTCGAGCTGGGTGGGGGGGAAGGTGGCGGCGGCGAGCTAATAGGAGCGACAATGGATGTAGATGTTGCGCTCGCAGCCGGAGCTTCAGAAATAGCTTCCTGGACGGGGCTCTCGGTGGTTAGTAGGCGACGGACAATTGTTGTTGCGCTCGTCGCCGTTTGCAAAATGGTGGTCCCACCGCGTGTCGACGTGGCGGGATCCGCAGTGCTTCCAATGAGAGGATCACAAGCGCTGCTGCCAATTGGTCTACCGAGTTGTTCAATCACTGTAGGAAGCGTGTTCAGATAATCGACCACAGTGGGTGCTACAGATGATTTTGGTTCAGGGATCTCGCTCTCGACGACAATGAGAGGTGGCCAGACCGTGGGCGATGGCAGAGATAACGTAGACGTCTCTGTCACACATTGGGAGCCGATTGGCGTGACTTCGAGCTGGCTGAACGTTGCGTAAGCAGCATAGACCGTTGGCCATGTCAAGGGTACGCCCGAAAAATCCCAAGTGAGTGGTTGGATTTCAGTCTGGATTTCGCTTGTGTAGAGAGAGGAGCTGACATCCTCTCCACCATCGTTGGTGAAGATGTCGAGCGTGGTCACCGGCACCGTCGTTGTTGAGACGAAAACAGATCCGGGGTAACCTAGTCTAGTAGCTGTGACATCGATCTGGCATCCACTAGAGCAGGATATCGATGCCGGGGGCGTAGAAGATGGGAAGGGAGTCAAAGTTTCGATAATGGTAGTCGGCAAGGTTTCGATGATAGTAGTCGGTAAAGTCTGCGTTGTAACGAAAGACTGTGTAATCAGGATAGTCGAGACCGTAGTTTGAGATGGTAGGGTCAAGGTTGATACAAAGCTCGAGCCAGGAAGCGATATCGTGCTGAGAATTGTCGAAGCAGGTAAGGTTGCAGTGGAGACCACCGTACTGGTTGTCAAGCTTCCCGGCAGCTCAACAGTCAGAGTCGATGTCTGGGCCGGCTGAACAATCGTTGAGAAGATGGTGCTTGCAGGTAACTGCGAAGTAATCACTTCAGTCTCGGCTGGGAGCTGAACGATTGACGTCACGGTTTCGGGGGGAAGACTTAGCGTAGATATTACGGTGCTTGCAGGGAGCTGAGTCGTGAAAGTCGAAACGCTGCCTGGAAGCTGGATAGTAGAAGTGACAATCGGACCAGGAATTGTAACAGTCGAAAGTTGGGTGGTTCCTGGGAGCTGCGTTGTTAACGTTGAGGCACTTCCAGAAAGCGTGACAGTCGACGTAATGATTTGACCGGGTTGCGTAAAGCTCTCCGTAATCGTGGTCGGTGGAGAGATGGAAGTCGAGGTGATGGTCGATGGCAAGAGAGTTAAGGTTGAAAGTATCGTTGAAGTAATAAAACTGGGCGGGATTTGAGTTGTAATAGTGGATACATCGCCGGGGAGAGTTGTCGTTGTCACGATAGTTTGAGGCGGTAGGGTGAGAGTGCTCAATTGAGTTGAAACTTGCGTCGTAGTCTCCAGAAGCGTCTCTGTGCGTTCAATGGTTTGAGTCGAACCGGGTACGGTAATCTCTTGGGTCGGTCCCGGAATTGTAATCTCCTCAGTCGGTCCTGTGATTGTGATCTCTTGCGTAGGACCAGGTAGCTCAATTGTTCGCTCAGAAGTCACTATTATAGTCTGCGGAACCTCGAATGTGAATGTAGATGTAATTAAGATCTCGGAAGTGACCGTTGCAGTGCTAGTTCTAGTAGTACCGGATTCTGCATACTGTTAGCTTTTTTGAGATCCATATGTTCTGCTGGCGCCATCACTTACCAGTAATGGTAGTCGAGACGAATTCAGTCGTCGACGATGTAGAGACCGATGTGGATACGCTGGTGGTCCAGAAGGTCTCCGTCGTGTTGATGGTCTGCGTGGTCGTCGTTGGTTGGAGGCTGACAATAGTCTTAATCGGGCCGGGTACCGACACGGTTTGGACGGTGGTCTCGATAGGGCCGGGAATCGACACAGTTGGGCCTGGCACGGTTTGCGTGACGGATATGAAGTCGGTCAATGTAAGAATCTCGGTCGTTCGCGAAACCACGGTTGATGTGCTAATGGATGTTGTCCCTGGGACTAATGATCGTCAGCATCGCACTGATGGTCGAAAGTCATGTCGAAACGGGACATCCCGACAACCTAAGGTACTTGGGAAGGTTCTGGTCGTTCCCTTACTTGATGGGAAATGAGAGCCAGAAAAATACTATAGAATGAAACATGAACTCACGTGTTATGACGATTGTATCGTAGAGAGTTGTGGAAAAAGTGGTAACCTGGAGGAGCAGGGTATGTCAGCGTTGTCAATGCTTGCGGCAAGTCGAGTTTTTGACTTACTGAGGTGTATGTGAACATCGAAATGCTGACAATTGTGGACAAAAAAGTTTGGGTTGTGGTGTCAAGGTCCGTTGTTGTTATTGGTATAGTCGTGTATTCCGTCGTTGGGGTGTAACTGATTGCGGTAGTTGGGACGAGCTGAGTATCAGTTAGTGCTGTCCTGACAAATGGTAATACGATGCTAGAACTTCGACTGGAAGATTCGGGGGCAGGCGAAAAGTAACGCGCAAGGTGCGAGAAGCGGAAGGGTTTCACAACGATGTAATAGGGTCGCGCGTGATGGATATGGCATACCGATAAAAAGGTGGAGAGATAAGTCTACTACATTAGCTTGCATACTTCCAATCGCGCGATGGGAAACTTACTGTAGTAGTCAGCTCTGTCAATGTTTTGTTCACCGTGACGGTTGGACCGGTGACTTGTTTGGTGGTCGTGGTTGTCTAGTGCAGTGTTAGAACCAATCACTACACGTAACGACTGCGGTCGTGAAGTACCTCTGTAATGTTCATGCCTGGCTTGGTGACGATTTTACTCTCGGTCTTCATTGGTTAGTGAGCATCGCGGTATGGTGTGAGGGTAATGATATACCTTCGTCGTAGTAAGATGTATGGTTTTGGTCACGGTGACTGTCTTTGGCGGCGGGACATCAGGATAGCCTCCTGAAGTGATGCTTGTTGTTACAGTGATAGTCTTTGGCGGGAGTTCAACCGGATAGTCCACATGTGTAGCGCTGATCGTGACTATTCTTGTTGATGTCTTAGGCTTCGGGCATGTTTGGGACGCCGTGACCGTAGACGTAGAGGGGTCCCCATATCCATATACTGTGGTTGTCATACAAGCACTTTCTGAACTTCCATATCCTGGCGCCTGGAATACATCGTCAGGGATTGCATCGGGGGATGTGGCAGGCGATGGAGATGCTTGAGCGCCTAGAACCGTGTCGTTGTTCTGCGCGAGAGTTATGCTGGTCAATGCCAAAAGGATTGACCAGTAGTTCTGCATCTTGGAGCGAAGGACTGCTACGCCGGTTAAACCAGTGGTACACGGCTTGAAGCTGAATGATGTTCTCAGACACGTAACGCAGAATGCTTCGATGAGGTGAAAGAAAGTTGTATTGGAAATAAAGCAGGCAAGACTAACGGATGAGATAGTGTACGGCTGGTCTTAGATTTACTCTGCTATTGAAACGGAACGAGCCAAGAATGGAGAGTAGAAAGTGTTCGTCTAAAATGATTTGGGCGTTACGTACCTTGCTACGAAAGATTTGCTGAATGCTGTCGAGATGGAAGAAAGCAGGCAGCGCCAGGTTAGTATACCGCGACGACGAAGCTAACAGAGCACCCGCATATGACAGAACATACGATTCCTCTGGCGAGGCTGAGACCATTGAGCTTGGCGTAGTGTACCTCTACTAGGGTACGCAAATATATGACCGGAAGCAGAACATCCAAGCGGAAGGCAGAGATCTATCTGGTCGCCGAACGTCTGGCAATATACAGGCTTTAGGCGCAGCATCTAATAAATCCTTCAGCGACTAAGCTTCTTTCAGATAATACGACCAGCATCATCGCATGGTGAGAAGCCGCCACCGAAACCAGGGGCGCAGGGAAGATCACGAAGGTCTTGGACTGCAATCCAAGATACGGTGTCGCATTTTGACCCGCATCACAAAGAAAATGAGATAAGAGTAATGAATGCAGGAAGATTTCCCAGGAGGAGTTCTGGAGCCGCGTAGCAAATGCCATCCATGGCGAACGCTGCCATTGCCGATATTGAGGTTGCATAAGCTAGCAGTCCACCGCAACTGGAATGGTCGTATGCAGCCCATCATCAACACACCTATGTTTAGGCGTTAGGAAGGATTCGGATGAAGATGGCATGAGTGTGTCGTTCTGGGGGCCAAAGCCTCGAAGGAAAACTAGAGCACAAGGGCGGCTTCCACAGGTCGCTTGGTTCGAACACGGTGCTTGAAATAGCGTCGGGGGATGCAATCAGTGGAACGATGCATGTGTTCTCGCAGTACCACTCAGGTGGATTCACACAGTAGCAGCAAAGAGGTAGTAAGCTGGATATTGTGCAAAGTGTAAGTTCTGTAGTGATGGTGCATGCACGTGAAAACTGGGGTCCGTGCGCGACAGGGCGGTGCGGTACAGGTTGGCGCGATTGAGGCCCTTGACTGCCGCTGAGAAAGACAATAAAGCAGTTCCAACAACTTCACCAGTAAAGTTTCAACGCCTCCCGTGGGCCGCCTATTTCTCTCGCTCAATACATGCATGTCCAGCCACCTTGGTGTAAGGCCCATATATGGCCTTGGTCAACCACAAGCTGTCAGCATGCTCGAGACCGGGCCGTGGTTGATTCTTCCCCAATGGAAACCCCTGTAGTCGCCACTCAACACACACCTTTCCACCGGTGTCGTCACGTCCAGTGAATTCTTGGTGTACCCACGCTCAGGGTGCCCTTATGGTGCTGTGCCCCTACCCCGCCTAGGGCACGGGCATTAGTTATACTGAAGGAATAGAAGGGTTTGACGCGCCTGCGGTGACCAGGCTAATCTATGTTTACCCAACCCAAGCGGCGGGCGTTAAGGACAGTTAGGCCCATCGCTATTGAGCGCTCATTCATACTGCCTTGCGGTATCACAGCCCATATTCAATCACTAGTCCATCTACGAGGCTGCCGCTAACTGGATGAGACGGCTCACGCTGTTGACGTATGTGCCCGATTTTTCCTCTCTTAATTCCCAGTCTCTTGTCATTGTTTCTTTCCCTTCTACACTGCTTATGCTCTTTGGTTGCGGGTCCCAACAATGAAGCCCGACAAACGCGCGATCATGCTTCCGCTTCCACCCACCCCGTATGTCGTGAGCGACAGCGGAAGATTCGATGGCAACGACGGAAAATGGTCAACTTTCTACATCAACATCGGAGATGATGGCTCAGGTCAAGGACAGAACTTCAGGGTCCTTGTTTCCACTTCCTCGTCGGTGACTATTGTACCTGGAGAGACTGAATGGTGCGATTCCGACTGCGCTCAGACCCGCGGAGTCGAAGTTTACGATGGACGACAGCCTCGTGGTATAGTAGATTCAGCGCAATGGGAGCGTGCAGGCATCTACGATGTGCCCACACCGCACTGGTGGGCTGAGAGCTATAGGATTGACCAGAGTAATACAACCGGAATATGGGGAATCGACAATGTTGGTTTGGGTATGAGTTCTACACAGAGTCCGATATTGGCCGAACAGTATGTTGTGGAGTCCCTTGTGGAGGACTTCTTCATGGGCTCGTTCGGTCTTGCTGCAGGATCGACTGGTCCATCCGGAGGTAACAAACTGAATTTCATCGAGAACTTCTATTCCTTCAACAGCATTGCGAGCAGATCATACGGATACACTGCTGGTGCTCACTACCGTAAGTGATGGATTCATAAATTCCTGGGCCCAGTCGCTTTCGCAAACCTATTCTGGCTTTTGCTCCAAGTTGCGCACAGCAATTATTAATCTGAGTCAGGAAACAACAACCGCGGGGTTGTGGGAAGCCTGATCCTAGGCGGATACGACGATTCACGACTCAAAACGAAGGGTATATCGATACGAATGCCGAATGACAGTAACAATACACTCATCGTCGGCGTCATGTCGATTCTTTCCGAAACGGACGCAGGCGTCGAGGCCAATACCGAGTCATTAACACCGAACGGCGGTTTCTCTGCAACAATCGACTCCACAGTTCCATATCTCATTCTTCCCGACGAAGTCTGCGAAAAGTTTATAACTGCATTCGGTCTAGATTTTGATGAAGGTAGCCAGTTGTTTCTTGTCCACTCCTCTTCGCATGAAGAGAATCAGCGCAAGAACGCCAATGTGTCCTTCAAGATCGGTGCAAGTCCTACAGATAGCGACAAATTCACGGAAATTATCCTGCCATATTCTGCATTTGATCAGCAGGCAAGCTTTCCACTCAACGTTCCCGAGGAGAATACTCTGTATTTTCCCATTAAGAGATCCAGTAACGGTGTTTATGTATTGGGACGCACATTCCTGCAAGAATCTTACATCATTGTCGACTACGAGAGGACAAATTTCACCGTGGCCCCAGTATTGTATGACGATCCCATGCCGACTCAGAGTCTTGTTACGATCTTCAATGAGTCATACGCGGGGCTACCATCCACCCCGGATGAGGATTCAAAAGGAGGGCTTCCCACCGGTGCAATTGCAGGGATCGTCGTAGGGATCATCATAGCCTTTGTCTTCGTCGCCATTGGCGTCTTCTTCTGGTGGAGGAAATGGCGAAATCAGAAGACAAAAGCGCCCGAGGACGAAAATCCCTCTGAGATTGACACCACTCATACGGGCATGGAAGTTAAGCATCGTCGCATCTCGGAGCTCACTGGATCTGAAGCTCCACAGTCACCAAAAGACTCAACTATAGGCTACTACAACACTGACCATAAATGGGTGGCTCCAATCAGTGAAATGTCACCAGATAGTACCCCTGCTGAGCTTTACAGTCCACCACCCGAAGGCCGCGACACTCTCGATTATTTCTCCACTGGCGGAACGGGACGGCGTCTTGGGTCGTCAGGCAAAAACACACCAAGTACGCCTATTGCAGAACTCCCCGGTGAGGATGCGATTCACAAGGTACATGGACAAGGGGTAGACAAGATGAGCCGAACGCAAAAGCCTCCGCACAATCGTAGCCCTAGTGACGGCTCACTCGGTACCAATATCGACACAGTGCTAGCGGATGATCGGACAGCGGACGCAGAATGTGTGGCAAATGCGAATTCAACAACAGCGGATTCAGGATCGCCTGCCACTGCAGATGGGGTGGTAAGCACGGGGGAAGAACCTACAGAGCGGTCAGCTATGGAGCGACGGCCTTCGCACGCAAGAGGACTAAGCGACACTACGATCCAAAGCAGTTGCACAGCAGCGTCGCAGCCTACACCCGAAGAGTTAAAAGATTGGGCAGGGAGTGGACAGGACGGGTCAACTTGACCAATGTCCCCGTGATACGTGAAGGATGAAGGTCGGATAACGTTCGAGCGTGTAATGGTGAGTTTGAAGAAGCCAGATTCCTAATTTTCTCATGGTTCTTCTCAGAATGTTTCTCACTTCTCTTGAGTGCTCTTTCGCTTCAATTAGGTTCCTTCGTCGGTGTTGAGTGGTGTATTAGCGAGCTTCTTCCTGATTACCTTTGGAACACTTTCTTGGTCAGAACATGAAATACCCACTAGTACGCTCCTTACGATCGCAATGTAATACTCTACTTTGTTTTCAGATGAAGCTTAGCAGCGTTTCTGCGAACGACATAAAAACTCGTCTCCAAAGATATCCAGCATCCCGCAATATTGTGAAATCTTCGTGCAGTTCGCATCATGTTCCGTCGCACATGACGCTTTTTCACACCATACATTGTCGACCAGCATTGTCTTGCAGCTTTTCCAGCCAGATCTTCTTATAGACCTGTACTTCTCCACCCGACAGCTGCAACCCGGAACGGGTCCTCCAGCCGCCAAGTTGCAGATGTGGCACGACATGGACAATCTTGTGCGACATTAAGAAGGTGGAAGCAGATAGTCTGTGTTTTTGCCATAAGAGGTACGCCTGGCGACTATGGCAGTGCCATTGGTGAATCCGATCAGTCGGGTGGGGAGTCCGCCTAGCCACTACCGTGGTGCTCCAGAATGCGCACACGAACCTGCGCGACTGGCGTATCACACCACTTTGCGACTCGCAAATACGAACCGCTATATTACCGTGTGAGACTTGTCAATGGTCTTCGCTGCATACGCAGGCACCAGAGGCAGGCAAGCGACTCTTGCCTCTAGCACATCCGCACTGTCGAATTTGCGAAATGAAAGGTGTTATTTTGCCCAAACTGTCTCCGTGTACATCGCAAGGGGATTTTCCTTTTTTTTTTAATCCAATCAAATCTCCACACTCGCATCCCTCTTTGTTCGATTTTAAAGGACAAAGCCCGCGGAATTGACCCTCGGACACGCCGATATTGAGGCTCAGCAACGCCCTTAGTAGAGCTCGGATGCGGAAGGTGGGCAACGGAGAATCCCCTCCACGGCACGCGCATCTTGGTTCCAAATCATGAAAGCGGCTGGATAAAGTGTGGCCTTGCAGCAGCCCCCGCATACCATTCATGTGAGAATGCGGCACAGCGACCGTGGCTGTGGGCATAGAAAGACGCGCAAACAAAAGGCGTCCTGGGGGCCAGTCACAGAGAACATGGGTCGCATATTGTGTGTGATGAGAGTAAAGTCAGCCTTGTATGTTTGTTGAGGAGTTGACGTGGCAGGCGTAAGCATGGCCAGACCGATCGCGTACGTGGGGTGAAGCAGTTAGGATTGGTGGGGAAACTGAGAACGGGAAGCTGAGAGCTGGAAGCTGGAAGCTGGAAGCTGGATGCTAGATGCTAAATGCTAAATGCTAAATGCGATATCTGTTTAGGGCTGTGTGTTGGGCGAAAGACGTCGCACATGCGGGTATGTCTGAAAGCTCTTGGTTGGAAGCACCTTATCGGCGGGCGTATATACCACTCGACAAATTGAGGAGCGCCACACGATCGAAACTGACTCTCATGCTAGCGAATGTAACGGTGGTCACAAGATAGCGCATCGAGGCATGCACTGGTCATTCACACACAATCGGCACGAACGCACTAGACTAACAATGACGTTATTTCAAAAAAAAATCGTATTGCTGTTGACTATGCCGCAATAACGTTGTTTGTGATCGCTGATCACGTCGGACTACCGGACGAGGGTACGAATTGAATAGCCGCTGTAAATGCGGGTACCTAGCCGGAGAAACCAGCGTACGGGAATCTACCTGGGACCTTGTTGCCGCTAGATAACTGCAGGTCCATAGCACGCCAGCGTTGTGATCGTGTGTGGTGGATCGCGCCACGCTCCTGTGTGATATAGTACCAGTTGAAGGCCTATTAGATATCCTTACCCTGCCCGATCACAGCCTGACGTAGGTGCTAAGCCGGTAGTATGCACACCTATTTAGTGTCGGGCGAGGGAGCCTGGCCAGCGGAACTCCTACCCATCTGGATGATCGGCTTCTGGTCTCTATCTCCCAGTTGCATCGTAAAAGTTTGTTGGTCATACGAGTTCGCCGGCTCCTCCGTCGAGTTAAACGGTTCGGGAGGAGTTTGTCGATGAGGTATCACGACCGGCTGCCGCTGTAAATACGCTATACCTCCGGGTGGCACTGTACTTTGATGTTGTTGCGTTAAGCTTGCGAAAATGTCCCAGGTCGCGTTTTGGTTGAGGAAAGAAAGTGGCCACCGTATGGCCGACATCCAACTTTGGTCAATTGCATCGTAGCATGACTGCATCAGCCGCTGTCCCCAACCATCCAAGAACCAGTATCGCGGTTCCGATGCGAGAAGAACGGTCGTGTAGTACATAAGAATGACGAGCGCTCCCGACTGTCGTTGTCTCACAAGGCTCATGTACTCCATATCCAAGTGCAACGGCCAGAAGAACAAAAATCGTAGCTCCCGGTTATCGACCTTTGGAGGCAAAGATATTCCCAAAACTGGTTGGAAGCATGCGACTGTTTTCAGGTATAATTTTCTTTCATCTTCAGGTAGATGTCGTTTGTCTCGGATAAAATCCATCATGGTAGGTATGTGCTGCATCAGTTCTTCCAGGATCGGCTGAGATGGGATGACGTCATCGGGATCTTTGAACATTGGTGCGAGGAATGAGCCCCTTACTGTAGCTTGTGCCAGCGCAAGGACGTTACCCATACCCTGCATGAGGTGAAAGCAGTTTAGGATGCCATCAACGGCGTCTTGTGATGCATCCGTGGCAGCGCACTCAGCCTCGAAGCCAGATGAAGCGAAAACACTCAAAGTGAGTAAAGTCGAGGTAGCTACTATTGCAGGGGCTTCGTGAGGTGTGACATTTTGAAGCCTTTCTCGAACCCCCCTTATGGCAAGGTCTTGGTGATGAACCCCAAAAGTGTAGTACTCTTGGCGTTGCTCATTCTGTTCTTTGTGCGCCCTGTGGAACGCAGCAAAAGCCAGAATCTCATGCATGAAAAAAGCATGCTTTACGGCATGTTTGGGGGCCACAACTCTCCATGTATGTCGCATATCATCTCGTTGTGATAGTTCATCGTAGGCTTCAGTCGTCCAATAATGCCTGGGATTGGTCAGCCTGGATTTTGAATTGAGTCACAGCAGCTTCGTTGCTTACAAAAGCTCCAGATCCCGCAGCCAAATATCGGCTTGTGTAATTTCAGTACGGTGTATAAATTTAGAAAGGAACGGATACAAGTCTGGCTGTGAATCGGAAGAAGACCCTTCCGATACGGATGAGACAGCTCTGGTAGAGTCAAGGCGGGAGGGGGGAGTCGAAGACGATGAAGCCCCCTATCCACCAATCAGCATAAATACCCCAAGTTATAATGTGGATTGTGTATCGTACAGCTATCGGTCGTTCACGAGGAGGTTGGTTCGTGCGTCGGGGTGTAGCACCCGCGGAAGATGCCGAGGCGGAAGACGGATGGGGTGTGTTAGGGTCCCAAGAGACCAAGCTACACGGGACACCATGACGAGCGCAATTGGAGCATGGTTTAAGTTCGTCACACTAGAACGATTTCAGCATTGATGTTTTACAAGTCTGTGATGTTCGTCTAGACGGAGCGCTGGCGTACCTTGACGTGGCGAGCCTTGCACTGTCTGCAACCCAGCCTTGATCTAGGAAGGGAAACAAATCGAGTTAGCTAGACGCAATCAAAAGGCCTGTTGTGCTAAGAAGACTACATAGGCTTGGGATCATTGATGAACTGGTGACGACTGGATGCGTGGGGTAGCAAGTACGGACTTTTTGTGCCCGAGGCGTGGCATTGGAGAGCTACCTCGACCGGTGACCAAAGCTCTGGGCTGCGACCGTTGACCACTCGATTACGACAACGCAACGGACCTATTCGGAGTCGTGTCAGACCGCAGATTGGGGTAGGAATGCGAATGCGAAGGTGAGGTGCGCGGGAGGTGCAGTCCTGGTGGAGCGCAGGATCTCTGCATGCAGGGATCATCCCATACTATGCCTTGTTTGATGGCAGATATGCAGATCTCAAGGATCTCGGCGAAGAAGTGGAGCTCGCATTCGCACTGCAAAAGATGGATACCGCTTGTGAAGATGTGAAAGGGGGCGTTCCAATCCCCGTCCACACCACACAGCAAATACGCACGAGTCCGCCTCGTTCCGCACCGGAAAATATCTTTAGTCTCGTGTATCTTGTACTCCCTCATAGTACGATTTTGGCCATGACAATGTGATGACAAACAAACATATCCGGTTCGCATCGTCATGCCGCATCAAAGAGGCCCAGAGAACGATTGAGACGATCGTCATGACTGTTCGCGCTCAGAACGGTCATCACGCCAGACACAATGGAAAAGCAATTATATCGACAAGAAGCGCAACGCCGACCCGTCATTAAGGCTGAAACGAATGGCCCTGAGAAAGAACCTGGCAGAGATGGCCCCAAGATGGACGAGGAGTTCGCCGCGTGCTACGCTTCTTCACAGAACCTTGGAAGCTTCGAACAATCAGTGATCCCAGGAGCTAGCCTCCCCCCTCCCCCCCACCTATCGAGTCAATATGCATCACATACGGTAGCGTCAATCGTATCCACGTATCGGCTCTGAACTACATGCATATAGCAAATGCTATGTGGAATGCGTGCTGGCGAGGTAGTGACTGACACGACAGATTTGGGCCAACGTTAGATAAGCCCCTTGTAATAGTTATTCGTCAGAAGGAGCCTCGTAAGGAGTCTAGGGGGCTTGCGACTTGGGGCCTGATGCTTCCACTAGCTGATCTAGTTGTTCAGTGGTTATGAAAAGTCAGTCTTCGCTAGCATCGAGGGATAACTCTCAACTCGATAGCATCGGAATGCTATCAATCTACAGCCAGGATTTGTTAGGGAGTAACCCTCTCCAAGCGACCCATGACATCAAAAGGTGTTTCAATTAGCCTACACGCCATTGGCGCCTAGGAACTTCTTCATGGCACGCTTTGTGCATCCTGATCCAATGTTACTGGTTGGAAGGTATTTGTTCACACTGACAACCGCGGTTTAGACTTGGCGCACAGCGAAGTTCCAAAGTCACACAACAGATCTGAGGGAAGGCTGAGTATATAACTATGCCCAGTTTATTCTTGAACGGATCATTTCTCCAAGCACACAACGATCTTTCTACCATTTCAACTACTGTTGTCGCAACCACTCTCCGGTGCTTCGTTCCACTCCATTTTTAGGCTTCCCATATTGCGCTACGACGGAACGAAGAGATTGAAGCTCCACGAAGGAGACCCGATACCCCAAGAATCGACACGTAATCTACGACAAGGAGTGCAATGCCTTGGGAAATAGCTTCGAGCGCACGGTCAAGATAATTGGTGGCATAGTAACGACTGTCGAAGCTCTCACACTGACGGCTGACGATAAGCCTTCCGAGAACACACCATTCGGCAATACTGAAGCGTTAGCAGCGTAAGACGATTACTACGTCTCTGACGATGAATACATGGTTTCCAACGAAGAAACCGGGCCAGTTTGCAGCGATTCTTTCGATTTTCTTGCCCAGGACCACCGATACGAGCGCAAACCAATCTACACTCGCCAACTGCTTCAGTCTATTAAGCTCCAAGCCCGACCGGATCAATAGAGAGCTACTCATACCGCCTTCTCAGCGAACATTTCAAACGCTCGAAGCTCCTGGACTGACGAAGCGGCACTTCTGTTACGACGACAATATCAGCTTCGTATCTGACCCTGAAGGTCTTCTCGCTATCCATTCGGGCACACTTGTAGTCACCGCATTCCTCCCTTTCTTCATGCCCTTGATGCAGATCGTCGCTGATCTTTTTGCGGAAGATGCTGCGCAAGGCCCTGCTGCTATCATCTGCGATGAGATGGAACTTGATACAGGCAAGCGTGAGTACTCAGTTCGTGATAGAGCGTTCCCTGCTGTTGCGAGGTTCTTCACAGGTCATTATGACAAGGCGGATGCCGATTGTGAATACCATGGCCTAGAACCAAAGTTCACGGTGGATGTTTATGAGAAAGATTGGAATAAAGAGAGAATGTATTACTGGCTGAACTCGATGAATCTCTGGGCGAGAAGGTAGGAGTTCAGGTAGTGGAAGGGTGAATTGCATCGTAACCAGTCGCGATGTAAAAGGGTTCTAGACGTCCGCGCGTAAGGTCAATTTGTGGGCTGGAGCTGAGTTTAGATGTGCGCCTGCGGACTCGGCTCCGGTTCACGCTGCACGTTTTCCAAGGGGAACATGGGCGATTGTGGACGTCCGTCAAGCATATCACACCATACGCACAGCAAAACTTACTGCAATTGATTCTCACTGCAAATGAGCCGAGATATTGGTCTACTTCTAGTTAGTATCGCCATAAAATCGTGCCTGTGGCGCACGCATGTTGCAGTAGTCAGAGCCAGAAGTCGTCCCATTTGTTTTTTCTTCGGTATGTGCGTGCTCGGAAAGTTGGTTAGGCGGAGGTGGGAGATCAGTCCAGACTCGACGCCCGACATGATCCGATGCTGATCCGTCGTTGGGCGAGGGAGAGGGGGGAAGGAGGGGTGCAGCGCGATGCCCTGCAAGCTCACATGTTTATTATGTTGGGTAGAAAGGCCGTTGTTAGAAAGAAAAAAAGGCTGGTTAAGGGGTTTGATGCGGTGCATGCGGCCCACTCTAATGGCTTCATTCTGCGACGTTTCGGAATCTGGGAAGAGAGAGGGATGCGGAGTGGCCGGGGCCTCGGCGGTGAATGGTGATGCCGGTGCAAGGGCCAGGCCCTGTAGCAATGGGGCCAATAACGGCGGAGCTGAGACAGGCTGGAACGGCCAGGTGCCCCCATGGCGCCGGCAGTCCCTCAAGCTTCGCCCAGCCCACTCCCACTTGGCTTCGACGCTTAACCAACGACTGCGACTCGACACCCACGACCCTCGACCCTCGACCTCAGCACCGCACACAGGCCATGTCGCTCATCTGAACCTCCATGGGCCACTATCACCCTTCACGAACTGCTGCTGGACCAGTATAGCCGCCCAACCGAGCATGTGGGAGGCCGAGTCCTGGCATGGGGCGCCTCCTCTCCTGGACAGTCGCGCGCCGGATGCCACCACGCCCTATGTAAGTACCACGACCGCGACAGCCCACCCACCACGCGACTGACGGTCCACTTCAGCACTGTCCTTCGTACAAACTCCCTGCTTTTGGTACCATTGAAATTTCTCCCGGCAACACCATCGTCCTCGATTCCAACGCTGTCTTTCGTCCGCTATGCACCGGCACCGCCGCCCACCAGGGCAGCGTCGACGATGGCACGGGCGGCGTCACGAGCGTCGCTGACATGCGAGGCCCCTTCCACGCCTCCATCACCCCGCAGGCCTACGCGACGGGCGCCGCGACTGTCATTGCCTGGATGCTCGTCATCATGCTCATCATCACGCCACGCACCTTTTTCGTCGGCAACGCCTCGGGACGCTCAGGACTCATGGGACGGCGCGGCATGATTAGCGGCGCCGCAGGAGGTGGATCTATCATTGGAGTCGGCTCCCGCCCGTGGTTGCAGAAGGTTGCAGCCCTGACGGTCGCCATATCGCTGACGCTCGCCACCGCCGACACCTTCAAGATCGCCCAACGCCAGTACGAGGAGGGATTTATCGATGCCATGGAACTGCGTGACCAGGTTGTGGCCGGCATGGAGATCAAAGTTTCGCGCGTCGTATCCGACATCTTCTTGTGGCTCGCACAAGTGCAGACTTTGATACGCCTGTTTCCACGCCACAAAGAAAAGGTCATCATCAAATGGGTCGGATTTGCCCTCATCCTACTCGACATCGCTTTCAGCTGCCTCAACAGCTTCGGTCCCTACGAGAACGCCCGCCGCCCTGCACACTTTGACACGGCCATCCCCGCATTGAGTTACCTATTCCAGCTATCCCTCAGCATGCTCTACGCCGCATGGGTCATGTACTACGCCGTCACCAAGAGACGATACGCCTTCTATCACTCGATGATGTGGAACATGAGCGTCATCTCACTTCTATCCATCATCGCCATCCTTACTCCCGTCGTCTTCTTCATAACGGATATCGCCAACTACACCATCGCCGGGTGGGGAGACTACTTCCGCTGGGTAGGAGCGGCCGCTGCTAGCGTCATCGTTTGGGAGTGGGTGGAGCGAATTGAGGCTTTGGAAAGAGAAGAGAGGAAGGATGGGATTTTGGGAAGAGAGGTCTACGACGGAGACGACATGTTGGACAACAGCCCGTCCGACTCCAAGTGGCCTTCCAAGCGGAAGACTCAGGAACCAGAAAAAGATGAGAAGAAGAACAGCCGCAGTGGATGTGGAGGTGGAGGCGGCGGTCTGGGTGTTTTCACATCCACTCATGCCACTCGGTTCAACAGTCTTGCGCAAAAATTCGGACGAAAAATGACCGAATCACCACGAGCAGAAGCACGGAAGAAGCGCAGCATCCACATTCCCGCCCCGCCTCCGGCTGTGCGACGGTCGGCGTCGGCAAGTCGTGGAGACCGCAACTCGCGTGCCTACGTTCGCGTGCAGACCCCACCTCCAGTGCCCGTCATATCTTCGCCCGTTAGTAGGACAGACACGACCAGCGCCGATTCTACGGTATACACAGTACGATACCATCCGATCAGCGAGACACCGCCAAACCGACAGCCTACACCTGCGACGGCCCAAGCAGAGAACAGGGAGGCACGACCGCAACCACAAGCACAGACGTCATCACAGATGCCACAAAGCCAACCAGCCAACCCTGAGGATCCTGAGAAGGGTGCCGAGCTCGAAGGCGTTAGCAGCAGGAACAAATGGCAATGGCAAGCATTAGGTAACCCCTTCCGCAGAAAAGGACGGACGCCGCCCCAAGAGCTACAAAGAGGTCAGGTTATCGAGCCGCTTGGCGTCGATGATGTTGCTGCGAACATACCACCTCGCAACTACAACGGGCTGGCTCTTGGTGATCGACTCGGCACATTCGCTGCACAGCAAAGCGAGAAGCTGAGGTCCAAGAAGAAGAATGCAGCGCAATTGGAGACGAAGCTGCCTGTTACCATTATACCTGCACAGCCTCGTGGGCAGACGTGGTCTCCCGACATCATCCGTCAGCAGCAACAAGAAGCTCAGCAAGACGAGGGTTCCACAAGCGTAGATATCCAGCTCGCACAGGCACCGACTGTGATCGGAACAGAACAAGGTGTAAGGTCCCCAACACGTTCTGGCGCGGCCACTGATTCGAGCGACGCCGTACACGCTTCTGTTTCGCCGCAGTCACAACACCATCCGCGTATCCGCTACTCGCCCGCAGTCCCGCATGAGCAGCAAAATAGCAGTGCTGGCGCTCTCGGCACTCAGGTGCAACAATCACCGTCTGCACCAACGTCACCGTTGCCACACGACGAGACTACTTCAACGGTGGACTTTAGCATACCTCAGCAGCATACTCGGACGGACCATGATAGGTAGTTCTGAGGGTCGGCTTCTTCTCTCGCATGTTTCTGTTTTATATTTCCCATGTTGATAGCACGTATATACCCCCATCTTGCACGGCGCATTGGTGGCACGACATGCGAGTGGTGATGGACCTACCACATAGCATTGGCATGTCATGGCGCAGTTGGAGCTTGAAAGGATCTTGTTTTCTTTTCTTTTTTCTGGTGTTTATATAAGGATTGGATACCCGCCGACTTGGACGTCAGGCTCTTTCATATAGGAGGAATGGCGCAATTATCGCGACCATGTATCTAAAAGCAAGCAATGGCGATGTGTGCACGACTTATTGGTTATACGACGAAATAGCAGATTATTACCAGATGACAGGCCACTGTCGACACTGTTGATGCCCAAAAATGCCGTGCCGGATATGCCAAGCAAGCGATAAGGCTGCGGCGGAATGGGTAGAAAGGTTAGACCGGGGTGTTGCAAGGCCGCATCATAGCTCCATGTTATCATCGCGTCTGAGGACGGACCCTGCAGCTACCTTTCATCGACAGCGTGCAGCTTGGCTAGAGATAGTTGACTGCGGCGCCCTTTCTTTGACCCATAATGTCCCTATTCGGCGACGACGATACGCCGCAGCGCGCAAAGCAGTCGTCCTCGCTCTTCGATGACGATCACAAGCCCGCGGGCAAGACGGGCAACAGCTTGTTCGCAGACGACGTTGATGAGAACGACTCGCCCTGGGGATTCCCCACGCCCAAGAAAGCTGGACGCGAAGCTCTCGTCAAGTCACTGCTTCCCGCCTCGGACGTGCCCGACTCGTACATTGATGCATTCGATGCACTGCTAGACGCTGGCCACGGCGAAGGCAATGGCGTCAGCGTTGCAGCTGTTCAGAAACTATTGGCCGATAGCGACACTCCAGGTCACGCGCAGTCGAAAATACTCGAGACTGTGCTGCCCTCCCATGGCAGCGCCGAACTGGGAAGGAATGAGTTCAATGTCGTCTTCGCCTTGATTGGGTTGGCGCAAGAGCATGAAGACATCACCCTAGACAGCGTCGACGAGAGGAAACGGAGTGAGTGTTGGCATCTTGGTGCATGGGCCTGTAGAGCAGTATTGATGCCATGTTAGATCTCCCCGTGCCGACTGTATCGCTTCCCCCATCCACCAAAGCCCGCGACCCGTCGCCTCCGCCGCCGCAAGACCCCCAACCTCCAATCCCTCCAGCACCCCAGCGCCAATCGACCGCGCAGCAATCGCCTGCCGCGAACAATTCGAGTGCGCCTATGCGCAAGCCATCTTTTGGCGATCCGGAGGCGGATCCCTGGGGCAGCCCGGACCTACACCGAGGCCATAGCCACGCGAGCTATACGAGCCCACCACACCAGACCAATGGCTCCAGCGTCTCTACCACGGCACGAACGACCAGTCAGTTTACTACGCATTCCACTACCGAATCGTCAAACCCACCACCTGTCCAGCCCAGTTCGTTGGGCAGCGAGGGCGGCTGGGGAGGATACAATGGCGGCGCGAACCAACCCTTTGCAGCTCCCCATCTGGGAGAGGGGGGGTTTGACGGACCAACAGGTAGAGAAGCTAGTTCCCATGCGCAACCGGAGCTGGGTAGGCCGATTGGGCGAATACCCGGTGCCACGGGAAACGAGGAAGTCATAACAATCACGGCGCTTTCCGAAAAAGAAGGTGTCTTCATGTTCCAGCATCGCAATTACGAAGTAGCCAGCTCCAAACGGACGACAAAGGTCGTCCGCCGATACAGCGATTTCGTATGGTTGTTGGATTGCTTGCACAAGCGATACCCATTCCGGCAATTGCCATTGTTACCTCCAAAGAGGGTCGGCAGTAAGTCATCTCTCTACCATGGTCCTGATGAGTATTGAGAGTTCTTAGTCAATGGCAACCCAATAGCTGCAGATGCGACTTTCCTTGAGAAGCGAAGAAAGGGTCTAGCACGATTCACAAATGCCCTTGTACGGCATCCAGTACTCAACCAGGAGCAATTGGTCGTCATGTTCCTGACGGTACCCACGGTAAGCTTCATCGTCATAGTCGTTCGCTGTTTGTACTAACGGAGAGCAGGAGCTCGCAGTATGGCGCAAACAGGCAAACCTCTCAGTACAGGAAGAATTTACCGGCAAACCCCTCCCACCCGATCTCGAAGACTCCCTGCCAAAGACGCTACCTGAGCTCTTCGATACTGTACGATCCGGCGTGCGACGTAGTGCCGAAACTTACATCACCCTCTGCAGCATGATGGAGCGTCTCTCTCGCCGGAACGAAGGCGTGGCAGCCGAGTACTCGCGTTTCTCCTCTGCCCTCAGCGGCCTCACCGAATCAAGCCAAGACACCTACGCCGTGGATACGAACGATGTACCCCTGCTGAATGAGGGCCTGAACGCCACAGCACGACATCTCGATTCCAGTAAACAATTACTAGAAGACGAAGCACGGGGCTGGGAAGAAGGCGTCCTCGAAGACCTCAAGCGCCAAAGAGATACACTGGTCAGCGTAAGGGACATGTTCGATCGACGGGACAAGTACGCCAAAGACAACATTCCTCAACTGGAGAAGCGCATCGCAAACAACGAAACCAAGCTCAGCAACATTCGCAACAAGCCAGATGCCAAACCTGGCGAAGCGGAGAAGGTCGAAGACGCGATTTTCAAGGTCAGTCCTCTTTTCTCCCTACCCGTTGCTACATTGTATTCAAGAGTCATGTTTTCTAACACTGTAAACACAGGACAAGGAATCCATTGTTCAACAACACGCCCGCGGCGTCTTCATCCGCGAATGCATCCGCGACGAATTGCTCTTCTTCCAAAAGTCCCAGTATCATATTAGTCGCTTGCATCAGGAGTGGGCGCAAGAAAGAGTCAAGTATGCGGAGCTGCAGGCGGACAATTGGCGCGCGTTAAGCGAGGAGGTGGAGAGTATGCCTGCGGCCGAGTAGTAGTGACGTTTTGATGCACCATGGCAAGAGGTGGAAAGAGCATATGGTTGGTTTTGTTTGATACCATGATGGACACAAAGGATGGGCATGTAGTGCTCTTTGGGTTATTGTAATACTTTGCGCTTGTCTTGATTTGATTTTGATTTTGATTTTGATTTTGATTTTGATTTTGATTTTGATTTTGATTTTGATTTTGATTCTTTTTTTTTC
>LR132497.1:0-20650 GCA_900634815.1 Paradendryphiella salina | reverse complement strand
AGGGGACCGGGGGAACGGCAGAGTAGGCGGGGTGAGTCTCGCTGGCCTCAGGGACGTAGGGAGCCTCGGTCATGGAGGGCTTGTAAGGAGCCTCAGACTCAGGGGTGTGGACGTAGGTAGCGGTGTACTCGGGGATGTCCAGGGTGGTGCTGGTGGAAATGGTATAGGTGCTGGGGCCGTAGGTGATGACGGTGGGCTCAGGGCAGACGTAGCTGGTGGCGTGAACAACCTCGGTGGTGGTGTAGGCGGGGGCCGGGGAGTATGCAGGCATGGAAGCCTCGTACACGGCCGAAGAGCTCTCAGCAGGGTAAGATGGGTACTCAGCAGCGGAGGAGGCGGCTTCGTAGGCGGGAGCGGAGGAGCTCTCGACAGGGTAGGCCGGGTACTCAGCGGGAGCGGAGCTTTCAGCAGGGTAGGCAGCCTCGTACTGGGGGGCGGCAAGGGCAACGGCGGCGAAGCCAGCAACAACGGCGAAAGAGCGCATCTTGAAGGTTGTAGTGGGGGTTGGTATTAGAAATACGGTTGGTATTAAGTATAGGACGTTGGAGGTCGTTGAAAACGAGTGTGATCGGTAATAACCGGGTATTAGTGAGAGTAGTGAGTGTGTGGTAGGGAAGAAACCAGAGGAGCAGCTGGGGAAGACATTATATAGAACTGTACGAGCTGGCCTTGGCCAGAACGCCTGCTTCTTCCAGCAGGGGTACTTGGAGAAAGCTGCCTTCGTCTATGGTCTGCCATGGTCGTAAGAAGTTTGGCATGCCGATGGCGCCGCCTGGTGGACTGTGCCTCAGCATAGTACGGAATAGGGGAAGATGTGGAAAGCTTCGACATGGGCCGTTATGAGCTGTTTATTGATGGTCGGCGAGTGAACCAATCAGAGAGAGGAGGCCTGACGGAAACGAAATGAGGTTGACAATCTCCCCTGCCAAGGGCCCCCCATGTCGCCTCAACATCTCGACTCGTCTTAACTGTTTCTGGCCCGCAGTCGTCTAGTGGACGTGTTGTGCACACACCAAACATGCTCAGTCACCCGCTAGGCATGTCTCTCCGGAAGTTTGTGGTCCACAGAGCTGCATGAAGTAGAGAAGCACTTGCATGAACATGCAAGAGCGCAACACCAGAGTTGAATCTCTTGAGAGGTGGACCTTGGAGTGGGTTCAGTTACGCGAATGCCCAGCTCGCTCTTGGCTGTATAGCTGAACACCTGAACAAAGCGACGGTTAGGGGCTCTTTCACAGACTAGTATCGCCAGACCCATCCGAGCCAAGGCTTCTCATCACGACATGTGGAGGAGCGCCCCGCGTCCGCGCAAAAATAGCCACCTACTGATAGGATAAGGTCCAAAATTGGGCGGGCTGTGAAAGGCCGACGTCGTCAGTCCACGCTGCGGTGGATCCAGACGGGTTCCTGCATTGCTCCCAGCATCTAGACCTTTGACTAAAACCAGCTAAGGGCTGACAGCCGTGCTGGTGCTATCGTAACCTTGTGAATCATAGCAAACGTCTATTGCTCGAGCCGGGGATGCTGAACTAGAGCATGGCTTTCACGCCGGCTTCATTCTGGGCAGCTTCATCTGTGATAAGTTGGTTCAGGTGTGAGCCGTCGTCAGCTTACGGGCTGCTGCATCTCATCCAGTTGGGGATGGCGCAATTTCGCATCTGGCATGGTCAGGAGAGGCGCATGAGCCCGTCGCGCATTGAAGGCGACCTGCCCTACGTGGTTGTAGGCGTGTTAGAGAGGAGATAAGGCGCCACTCAACACGAGGAATCCCAATCCTACCGCGTTATCGTTTCCCACGAGTAGCCGTCATTTCCGTAGAGTCGCGGCTCGCCAAAGCATAGTGGAAGGCGACGAAGGGTGAAGCGTAACGTAACATTGGTGAGGGTGTTATTGGACTATTGGACTATCGGACTATTGGAAGTGAGATTTCTGGCGCGTGCTAACCGCCCCTGCCCCGAAGTGATGCCGGGCAGGCAGGGGCCCCTCGGTTGTTCACTTGTTGCATGCCTCTTCACTATTAGCAGCTCCCACCGTTCACGACCTGATTATCCGGAATTCCACGCCCTACTAGACGACGCCCACGCAGGCCAGCCCCACCATCAAGACGTTCAACAGTCGGCCTTGAACGTCGTCGTCAGCTCCATCGTAGCATGCCAAAGGCACAAGGCACCGTGCCAAAAGGGTGGGATGGGCGGACCATTTACCTCCATGCCCCTTTGTACTCAAAGAAGCTCGGTAGTGATAAAGTCGGCGCGCTCATTTTGTCGAGATCTGATCTGGGCTCCAATGTAGATGTTTACAAGTCAAGGGCGCCTTATACAAACGTCAAGATCACACCAGTCTCAAACCCCGCTCACCCAGCACACGGGCAGCATGCTCTTTACGCTAATCAGCAGCTGCCTCCAGACTCCTTCATTCTACCCTATCTAGGCTATGTGCACGACCAAAGCGATACCAACGATGCATCCGACTATGATCTCTCACTAGACCGCGAACTAGGTATCGGCGTCGATGCTTCCAACACTGGCAACGAGGCACGATTTATCAATGACTATCGACGAGTCTCCCCCGCACCGAATGCCGAGTTTCGCGACATATACGTGGATATCGGAGACGGGAGGGTAGGAAAGACAGTTGGCGTCTTTGTTCTCAGTGCTGGGAAAAGTGGAAAGAGGGCAAAGGGCATCGGACGTGGACAGGAAATTCTGGTCAGCTATGGCAAAGGCTTTTGGTCGGAACGTCAAGCGACTGGAGAGTGACACATTCTCCCAGTCGACTTCATGCTGTCGTAATTCCCACCTGCGCTATGCTAGGCCATGCTTAAGCGTTGGCATGTGTGCCTATCTCAGTTGTTCCGCCTATCATGGCAAGGCTCCAGCCTTCGACATGGAGAATCAGCGCACCAAACGCTTGGGCGGTATGGAACAAAAGGATTTCGAGGCTGACCTGGAAGCCTGGTCACAGATTTCTCAAAGCATCCTGATGCGCTCAAGTCATCGATCGCAATTCGACACAGGCACCCTGCGGCCATGTTTACAGCTTGAGGCTTGTGCCGGAACGTCACAGCTAAGTCGGGGCCCGGACACACGTGGGACTGAGCCACCAATGTGGCGTTGAAACCTGTTTTTACCTAGTTGCTAAACAAGTCTCTCCGGCCTCTGGACACGTTGATCAAAAATCACAGCAATAAAACGCAACCACTGGCCGATTGGTCATGCTGTGCGAGCGCTCATCACACGGAGCTGCCAACTTGGCCGTATCATCATAGGGTTGAGAGTGACGTGTGAGGGGAATATCTGTATCTTAGTCAGGGGTGCTTTGTCGGGATGCGCGACAGGAGTAAATTTGGGTCAACGGAACGTCATTCTTTGCAATGCATGGCATTTTCGCGACATGATGGAATTCTGATGGGTCACTGAAAATTTTGCATGCAAACCCTGAGAGGCGAGTCGTAGACATTCTCCTCACAGACATGCAGGTACAGTAGGCCATTACGATCTTCATGGTCATCTGTGAGTGGTCGTGTCGTCGTGATCGCGATCCTGCTCCGGGGGCTACATTCAGGTTCTTACCTGTGACGTTATATCGCTTAAATGCCCTCCCACAACCACACGCCTATCATCGAGGAACTGGAAATCAGCCAATCACAATGCCTCATGTGCCCCACCTTGGCTATTTTAACAAGGTTCTGCGAAACGGGCGCCGTTGCTCAAAGCCTGGAAGTACGGATTCAGCCGCGCCGTGTTTCGAATGGATATACTAGTTGCACGTCATGGCTTTCTCCGGGCATGAGAATGCGTGGCCGCCCCAGTGCAAAGTGCTTAAGTTGTGAGCAGTCCCTCTGGCTCAAAACACACCGTTCCGTCAAACATAGTCTGGAATAAAACCACCATCATCATCATCCCCTCTTGTCCGACAGCTTGCGCGTCCTCCGTCATCGAACCTTCACTGCACCATCTCCTTACCGACCGCACTCCACTTCGATTCACGCACCAATTAATTTTCGTACCCACCCTAACGGGGCTTCGCCGATCTCCCACATCCAACGCTCTTGGCATTATCAACTGGTATCTTTATCAGGACCCGACATCCCCACACGAGGAGAAACCAAATCTTACCTACTATCAACAAAGCCAACACCAGACGTAACCAAATCACACAGCATCATGGCTCCCATGTCGAGGCCCACTCTTGTTCGTGTAAGTCTTCCACAGTGCCCCATCAACTGACACATGCTAACGTCAATGACAGAATGAATCGATGCAGAAGTACATACTGCTCTCTGCCCAGAAAGAAGCCATCCAACGCCGCATGGCCATGGAGATTCCTTTCAGTGCCCCTATGGCCCCCAGCTCTCCAGAGTTTCAATCTCTCTCATCGTCGCCTACATCCCCTGAGTACTCTTCGCCGTTTCCCGCAGCGAGCGATCCAGTACCCGTCAGCTCCAGAACCAGCACAACTCCACGCAACAGCGTGGATGACATGCATACCGAAGAGTCCCATAAGCTTGCTGTCATCAACCAACAAATCGTGGCTACCCTTACCGAGCTCATGAACACCGAATGTATCCGTAATGACGACAAGCAGCGCGCCTGGGTCCAACAGCGTCTTATGGAAGCCGAGCATCAGATCCGCCGTGAGCGCCGCCGCCACTCGTCAAATGCGGGTGGGGACTTTGCGTCTGCTATCGCGCAGCACCTCGAGCTTGGTCTCAACACTTCCAAGACCTGGGCGTGAGCTCAAGCCTTGCAATGGTGTTCCCCCCATTCGCTCAATTCTTGTCTGACGATTTATGTTCACGAAGTTATGATTGATATATGGTTACACTTTTTGTGTGTTTGCGATGGGCGCTGGCAGTTTGGATATGGCGCAACGGTTCTGAAATGAAGTGCTCAATTCAGGAAATGATACCCCCCAAAGATGCGCGTGCATCAGCAAAGGGACTGCTAGATTCCCAGAAATCTCTTGTACTTTTAGTCATGGAATTACGATCACTTTATTAAAGCTTTCCAACACTTTCCTTGTTGATTCTCATTGAACATGGATTACATTCGCCCGTCGCATCCGCGATACTCCCTTTGTGCTTATGTGACCTCAGCTAACCTTCGCAAGCGTACCATACCCGCGGAGAATTCCAGAGGCCGTTCTTTCCCCTCCCATAGATACCCGCCTACTAATACAAGGTCTGTAATTCGCTCACTATATTGATTTTCTAGGGGTTCGCTCCGCAAAACTTTCAGATATGGCTGAAAACATGTTGAGCTTAGACTGCATACCCCGTACCACTGTATTGCCAACAACAGATTTTGAGCTTCTTTTTCTCTCGCTGCATAGCCTATTGACTACAGCTGCAGTCCAAAAGAAAAGAGCAAGTAACGCTACCACTTGGATGCACGCAATCGTACGCAACAGCCTTATGACGTCACATACCCGTCTTTTCTCCCCACCCCTCCCTTTCCCTCACAACCACTATCGCAAGTGTGATTACAATTAATACGCAACATATCCATCTGTATTCGGTTCAAAAGGCCCTCGTCATTCCCAACAGAAATCCCGGAATCAATATATCAGCCTTCGATCGCTGCAAGCTGTACAATGCGGTGCGTGATCGACGTGCGACCCATGCAATAATGCGCAAGCTTTATTTTACCCCTCATCTTGGGCTTGGGGGCGGGGGTATGCGATGGCGGTTGTGAGGCGTGGGGGATGGGCGTGTCATGCAGGGTCTGATCGTGTTGTGGTTCCGTATGTTGTGGGGAATATCCACGGGCGATGCCGACCGGAACTGAGGTCAGGTGATGTGAACTGGACATGTAAGTATTCACGCAAGTCTGAATGGTCTTCTGGCAGGTTGCGTTGTCTAGCGGCGCAAAGTGATCAGGCTGACGTTGGTGTAGGCAACCATGCTGTTACGTGTCCATTGGGTGAGCGTACGATCAGGTTGTGAGATGACGATATACGTCAACACAGCCTGGTTTCTCACAAGCTATTTCAGCTCTACATGTCGACTCAACCAAACTTCGACTTGACGGAGTACTGTGAGGAGTGCCTACAGGTGGATCGTGTCTTCGACGATATCGATAGTATTCAAAAGCTGTAGGATGAAGAGCCATGTACACAAATAAAGCAACTTGGGTATATACCAAATGGCCCATCCAAACGAGCGTCTTTCTTCACCTGGGCTGGCGGATTGGGGATAAAAAGCTAATTCTATGAAATCCTGAAATGTCTGCTAATACCCAGACTGCCGTCACCTTGCGCTTCGTATGCGCTGTCAGATTCGCTCTCTCTCGGCGCCTGAAACCACAAGTGCTCATAAATGCCAATACCTTCCAGAAAATTCTGCCTCATGTCTTCATAAAGCCCTGTCTCAGTAACTACAGAATCGGGCACCGCAAGTCTTGCTGTATCAACCAGAGTCTGTCGGCGACAATGAGCGAATGATACGTCGATGCAACGTCATTTCCACAGCGAAATAGCCAACATGGAGATAGTCTACGCTCGAAAGCTTACGAACAGTGATGGCTTGCATTTTGAGGGTGGGTGGCATGTCAGCGTACCATTGGCGGGGAGCAAACTACAGGGGTTTTGCAGCATCGAGAAGCGAGCGCATACCTTCATGCGCGCAACGCAGGGAGTCATGCTCTGCTTTCAGGATGTAGAAGGTTACTAAGTTGCGTACCAGGTTCTGTGTAAGCTTGACCATATAGCAGAACAATACTCGTCCTTTTTCCACTTTGGTACTTCCCTCGTCATCTTTATCAGCGGCATTTTTGAAAAAGTCGTCTTCGTTCAGTGGCTGCGTGTCCCAGTCTGTTGGAATGATGTGCGAAGGTCTGCTGTATACAAGTGAACCCCATTTATCTTGCGTGTACATAGCCCATGCCAGACGCATCCGGAGACCACGCTCCCACGCTGGGATGTGCCATTCAGTGCAGTCGAGGTGGAGGCCCATACCCTGTCCTAAACTAACGAACTGAGCCATCATGGCCCAACTGTCACCATAAGGCCGCTGGAGAAGCAATAAGCCTGCTTGTATAATGGAAAGTTTCGGTCGGTGAGAACTCCTGATGGGTACGCGCATACTTCTCCAAGAAGACTTTCTTGTGCAAAATTGGAAAGCTGGGACGTACAATTCGGAGATACCGGTGGATCAAGGCTGATCCGTGGGGCGCAACGGCTATCTCTATAGCGTCTAGGTCAGGGATGTCATGTTGGTGTTTGAGTGTTCCGACATCAGGCAATGAGGCGAACGTTGTGGCGTCTATATCATCCACTCTTCTCGACAAAGACTGTTCTGAGGTCGCAGCAGGGCTTGAACCAATTCGGAATGCACCACTCAAAGTCACCCCACAAGTATGAGTGAGCATCAGTGACGAAGACAGGTGTTAAATCCCCAAGTGTTCCAATAATAGGGAAAGCGAGGAACTGGTAGTAACCGGCAAGTTGGTTCTTGGAGAACACTACCACAGTCGGGCATGTTGATGGCCAGTGAAGAGGAGAGCCCAAGTTGGAGCCTCCTTGATGACGGCCCGTGGTTGTTCAAGATAAGAGCCTTCGGCGGGGTGGGATGTACGCGAAAGCGTACAGGTATCGGTAGAACCACGAGACTGCATGCCGTGGTCAGGCATTAGGTATGGAGGTGCTTGAGCGCCCAGGAAGTAGCTTATCGGCACAAATGTATTAAACCGAACTAGGGTTAGTGCAATTTCGATAAGACACTTCGAATCTCGCGCTGCCGCCCGCCGAAGGCCCGTTGCATGCGCCATCCTCGGCCAGTCTCAAGATGGCAACAGTCGTCCAAATGAATCCAATCGCGAAAATGTTCCATCCCCTTGTTTTTTCGGTCTTCGCTCTGTTCTTTCTTCCGTTTGGCTGACCGTGAAACTTGCTGCTTGCATCCACTCCTTCCCTTGGTCGTTGTCCTCTGACCTCCTATCATCAAATACAATGGCAAATACTACTACGAAGCCGAGTATGGTATCCTTTGACGCAAAGCCATATTCGTTCTCCTTCCCTTGAAACCATACTGCATTACTCATCATCGACATACAGCGCGACTTCTTGCTCGCCCAGGGTTTCGGAGAAAAACAAGGAGGAAATCTGGAATCAGTCCAGGCTTCTATTGAGCCCATAGAACGGCTTCTAGAAGAATTTCGGGGTGCTGTAATGACTGTTGTTCATACTTGGGAAGGTCATAAACCAGACCTGGCAGACTGCCCCTCATCAAAGCTCATCAGACAAGAAGCCACACTTGACAATACCCAACACAAGCTCGTCATTGGTGACAAAGGAGAGCTGGGCCGACTACTCACCAGGGGAGACTACGGACATGATATCATCAATGAAATGAAACCAATTCCTGTGGAGGTGGTCATCGACAAGCCTGGCAAAGGCTCATTTTGAAATATGACCATTCTACATCGACTCAACGCACGAGCCACCACACATCTCATTGTCTCAGGCGTTACCACTGAATGCTACTTCGCTGCAACGATAAGAGAAGCAAACGACCGCGGCTTGGAATATTGTGGGATTGAGGAGGCCACTAACGGATACAATGATGCCTGCTTCAAAAAGTCGACATTGGACATGATACACTGGTCGCAGGGTCTTTCTTGGCTTCATAGGCAGCCTACAACCACTTCTTGAAGGTCTTGCTTCCTTATCCACCAAGCAATCCAAATCAGCTTCTACCCCTTCTCGAACACCAACCCGCATTTGACGGCAATCTCACCATACCGGCTCTGCAGAAAGCCTACAAAACCGGTATTTCACCCGTAATTGTCGTTGAGGCAGTCTATGATGAGATTGCATCATACCAGAAAGTGGATCCGGCGATATAGATTCATCTTCAACCACGTGAAACTGCGCTAGGAGCTGCAAAACAGCTGATGATGAATAATCTCGAGCGACACGCCCTCCCACCGCTGCTTGGCGTTCCTTTCAGCGTCAAAGATAGTATCGATATTGCTAGTCTTCCTACCACGACTGCGTACCTGCCACTCGTTCATGTACCCTCCACCTCTGCGGTCGTATACGAAAAAATCATCGCTGAAGGAGCCTTGTTCATCGGCAAGACGAATCTTGATCAACCCTACTAGAGGGACAATCTCATTCCGCAGTATCACACCAGCATGTTCATCTCTTGACTGTATTACCCTCTCCACCAAGACCATATCTGATGCTCGGACTCTATGGCATATACTTGAAGGCCACGATCCGCTTGACCCCTATGCGAAATCTGAGATGACCTTTGAGCGCCATATCAATAGTATCGGAGCTCAGTCACGCAGCTTCAAATTCGGCATTTCGCCACCAGAAGCGCTCGTGATCTGCTCAACGCCCGCGCGTCGCATGTTCAACGAGACAGTATCGAGATTGCAAAAGATGGGCGAGGTCCTCAAACCGATACACTGGTCGCCATTCCAGAAAGCTGGACAATTGCTCTACGATGGGACGTTCGTCTCTGCACGTTTAGCTTCACTTCCCAATGACTTCTTGGAAAAGAATCGCTCCGCATTGCACCCAGTCACTGCCCAGCTCATGGATGCTGTTGTCAATAAAAAGAGTTTGGCGGTCGATACATATCGCGACCTCCAGGCCAAAGCTCTCTACACCCGACGAGCTGAGTGTTTGCCTGTTCCGCACCTGGAGTCGATATTGTGGTGGTGCCTACGACACCTACGTACTGGAGGATTACGAGGTGCTTGCAGACCCTATCAAGAAGAACAGTATACTGGATGAATTTACGCACTGCGGGAACGTGCTGGACCTGTGTGGTGTGACTGTACCAGCAGGTACATGCCCAGTTGTCGAGCTCAACGGACAAGAAACAGGCAAAGGCGTGTTTCCATTCAGCGTGGCTTTCCTGAGTGGCTCAAGGTTGGATGTGAAGATGCTGGAGATAGCCCGGCGATTCGAAGAGAGCGTATATGTGTAGCAGCGTGGATCATTCTTTTACCTTGGACACGTGAACTGCAGACTCGTCAACAATCAAGCCAATCAAGCCGATCTAACCAAATTTAGTAAGAGCTTAGCCTACCCGAGCTAGTAAAATACTATATTAGGTTAGAGCGGTTTGATTGGCTTGATTGTTGACAAGTCTGCTTACACAGAAGGCGGGCAACACCATAGAGCAGCGCGGCGCCCATTAACACAACACATCCAGCAGCTGCGCACGGATTCGAACATGAACACAGCTTGTAGGCTGAGCCAACTGCCACGGTGCATATATGGTACGCATGTCAAGTTAGATCGGGTAGGTGATGATCTCTAGGCCAGAGTATGGTGGTCGCACAAGGGAATTATTGATGAGGAGCAGAAGCACAAGGCATGTAGGATATGAGGTAGGTAGGTATTTAGAAACGAATTCGTATAATAGTCTAAAAGCCATTTCGTGATTTATAGGAAACCAGGACCCATGATATGCACAACGGAAAAAAGAAAGCCAAAGTGCTGAGAAACGAAAAAAAGACGCCATGCTTCATTTACATTCGCTCCAAGCAGTAGAGCCATAGAGGCCATGCACATCTTTACATGGACAGGGCGATGGCAGCAAAGAGCGCAACGACGAAGCTAATCGTCGCACCGCTCTCAAGCTTACCACCAGCACTATCTCCATGGATACCGAGAATCTCGGCTTGCCTAGAGAAAGTGACGTTTTGGGGAATGGACTCGTTCAAGCACTGGCCGTTGGCAATATCCAGGCCCATCAAGTCATTTGGCTCACGAAAGAACATGTAGCTCCTGTTGTTCAGACCCTCGAAACCAGCGGTGTTGTAGGGGAACCACATATCATGATCGGTGGCTGAGGTGTTGCGCAGGAAGATGCACTGAACCTGGTTGGGATAGTCATGGGCGAGTTGAGGGTAGGCATTCATGACATCGCTGTTGGAGGTATCGGCGACAAGGACGAACTTGCGCTGAGGAAACGTCTCAAAGACCTTGGTGAGGAGGAACATGCGGATAGAAAGGGTGGCCTCGATGTCGGAGAAGTTGAGTGGGCGCGTATCGAAGGAACCACCGGGATAGGTCTTGTAGATAAAATCCATGTACAGGCGTGTGGCTTGCTCCGGTGTAGTTGTCAGGTAGTGAAAATGGGTGTTGTTCGGTAATGACATTGACCAATTGGCGTAGATCTCAGGCATGTTCATCCAAGGAGTGAAAGGGCGGGCGAAAGAGTTAAGGAGACCTTCCTTGGGATCGTAAATCTTGGTCACACGGAGGATATCGTCGATGTCGGAGACGAAAGTGATACCCTCAGAAGGCACCAGGAAGGCAGTAGCATTGCCGCTGTCGGTGCCGTTAGTATGTACGTTCAGACGCTGGACGTTGTTGGTCTCGTTGCCAGGGGTAAGACCGTTCAACTGGATGGGCACGAAGGCGTCAAAGTCACCCAGTTCGGTCGTTTCGTAGGGGAGTGTGAGGCTCTGGGTACCACCGGGTGCCTCGATAGAGTTACCACCACCAGGCTCGCCATCGGCACCCTGCATGGGCGAGGGCTCGAGAGACATGGAAACATTGCGGTCGCCTTGCTGGACGATGAAGATGGATCGGGTCAAGTTGCGTGCCTGGGCCTTTTGGCTGTCCGGCAGCTCCGAGATACTTGTATCAATCAGGAAGATATTGGCCAGGTCGTCAACCTTGTCTTGGCTAATATCCGGATACTTGTAGACATTTCCGTGGAAGCGCACGTTCCAGCCCTGGTCGGTCCAATTCGCGTACGGAGGGATGTTGAGGACTTGAGTGGGCTTCGCAGCCAAATCATCGTCGTCATCGCCAATGCCGAGGCTTGAGAGGACCTGGGAGCCGGTGGGCAGGTCTTCGAACCAACCAGGAATGCCTAAGAAGAAGTGTCAGCACAAGCTTCACTAGTGCGAGGCTTGTGTCGAGGTTTGCTTACCCTCGGTGAAGAAGCTAGGCAGGTCGGTTCCCAGCACGCTGCCAATCGAGTTTGCATAGTCTTCCACGCCGCTCTTGATATCGTCCAGAAGGTCTCTCTTCTCGACGTAGCTATGTCGGCTGTCGAATCGGATCGCGGCAGGAGTCACAACTGGCTCTCGGGCTTCAACCTTGGTGGGGACTGCAGTCGGCTCTGGCAAAGCAATGGCGCCGGCGAGACCAAGTGCCGCGCCCAGGAGCAGCGCGCGCTGTGATACGCGTTGATGCGCCATCTTGGTGTTGTGATGGGCAGCGATGAAAGACCTCGGTCAAAAGGGCCCACGCGTTTCAATCGCGGTTAAGAGTATTAGAGTCGAAGTGAAAGATAAAAATGCGGATGCCCAAAAGCAAACTTGGAAATAGAGGCCCTGAAACTGCGCTTGTTGTGTCTTGTGGCGGGGCGACAGCAGGTCTATACAAGAACTGGAAATGCTGCTCGCTGCAGGTACCGCCAGCATGATGTCATAGTCATCGCTAGGGCCGCCCCTCCCGTCGATCCACCACTCAAACTCCACATCCCAAACACCGTCTCGGGTCTCGGCAACATGGCGTCGACTGTGAGGCGTAACATGCATAAATGACACGCTTGCACCTGTTCCCATCGTCCATGGTACTCCAACAAGAGTTGCCCTTCTAGATCAGTCACGCAGCTGTCATGACCGGAAACACTTCACTCATAAATAGTTGATGCTGCTGCCGCAAAGTTCATAAGATTGCCAAATACCTAATGTTCTTGAGAAACTACTAGAAGAAAACCCCTGACGCAAACCCCTCAGACCCATTGTACCTTCTCAAAATAATCCCCACCAAGTCTACTCAATGTCTACCTTGCGAATCTCAACATATCCTGAATTCAACTTCGGTACTTCAACTCTCAGTACACCGTCCTCTAGCTTGGCAGTGATGCCGTCAGCATCAATGCTGGCTGGGTTCGCTCTCGTGCCTAGGCGGATCTTTCTCTCGAAAGCTCCTACCTTCCTCTCGTTCATGGCAAGTGTCTTCAGAAAATCTTCGTCACCAGGGCGGTAGATGACGCCAGCAACACTGAGCTCGCTCTTCTCAGTATCCCAGTTCACACCAACATCTTCTTTCCTAGCACCAGGGAGGGAGACGTGGATGACGTAGGCGGACTCCGTATCGAATATGTCAGCTTCGGGAGTGTGATCTTCAGACTCGTGGGTTTTGGTAGTGTTCTTGGCGTTGGCGTTGGCATTCAAGGAGTGGGTATCGTTGAATTGGTTGAATAGCTGAGTGACAAGAGTAGAGGGGTCGAAGGAGTTGCCGCCAAAACCAAAGGGGCCGCCTTCCATGCTTCCAAAGGGACCTCCGTGTCCCCAAGGACCCCAGCCTCCACGACGACCACCAGGATGGTGTCCGTGGTGAGGACCGGGTCCATGGTGAGGACCGGGTCCATGGTGAGGACCGGGTCCATGGTGAGGACCGGGTCCATGGTGAGGACCGGGTCCATGGTATGGTCCAGGGCCGTGACGAGGTCCAAAGTCACCCCAGCCACCAGGTCCACAGCGGCCGCGCGGTCCTCCACCGCGGCGACCATGAGGGCCTCGACCATGTGGGCGATCTTCGCCATCGGCTTCGTTATCAGAACCGGAGTTGCCAGACGGGCCCTCGCCGTTGTCATTTGCGTCGTTCATTTCGGCATCTTTTTCTCCCGCAGGCTCTCCACGTTGGTGTTGGTGTGGAGGACCTCCGCGATGAGGCATCCCCCTGCCACCACCGAAGAACTGGTGACCCCAATTCCAGGGAGCAAACGGGTCTTGAGGTCCTGCGCGCTCGTGATCGATGTCACCATTGCGATTCTGACTGGGAGGTTGAGAGCCTTGTTGCTCAAGGTGCGCGATGAAGTCCCAGAAAGGAGCTGATTGGTTCATGTATCTGACCGATGGCATGTTGATGGAATGCGAAATATTGTAGTGAATAGATAGATGATGGGAAATGGATATTTGAGAGATAGGAGAAAAGTGACCTACCTTTTCGAGAATCTTATACAAATCAAACAACTCTAGGCATCAGTTCGCACGTGCAAGCGTACGCGTGTTCACCCCTCTCTGCCTTACTTGCCACGCCACCCTGTGGCCACAGAATGCAACACCACATTAAAAGAGCCAATCATACGTCATCCTTCCAGAAGTTGAGAAGCGTACAGAAGTTACCGGAAGCACCATCGACAATAGGCATCTCTGCGGCGTCTCTAGGGCGTTGTCTAGCCAGGTTGTGAGTAGGCAAGAGGGCGTTGCGCGTCCAAGCGGCGAGGCAGGTCGGAGGTTAGTTTCCTCCGGTGTGGCGGTGATCGTGGCGAAGAAGACATGATTGGCTGCGAGTCTACTGTGAGGGTGTGCTGTGCATGTCAGAAGCCCGACGGGGTAATCTATTATCCGCGTTGCACTTTGAGTGAGGAGAGCGTTGGAATGTCGAGGAAGATGGAAGAAGAAGAGGAGGTATTAGATCGGTTCATGGCATGAAGTAGCAGGATCGGATGCTTGCGGGCTAGCGTCGTGAATACCGCCTGCGCAGCCTGACTCGAGGAACTACTGCCCTGTGCTATGATGGCGGCTCCATTTACAGGCAGCGGACACTGTTGTCCGGCTTGTCCGTGAGGAGAGTCGAATGCTGAAATTTGAACTAGACCGCGAACAAGCTCGAACAAAGCTTTGCAACATAACAAAGCGCATTCAAAGGACCAGTCGCAACCCAGTGTAGATGGATCGCCCGATGATGTCGCGATGCATAAGGCTGGAGGAGTTCGGTGGCGACCTGCTGCTGGCTAAGCCGGGACGAGGCGGGGGAGGGGTAGCTGCCACCAGCTTTGCCATGACGCTATATGTTTTCAACCAACATTGTGCCCCACCAAACTTCTCTTTTTAACTACTCCACCACCAAAACATATCCCCACTCAAAACCATCTACAGATCCACCGATCCAATAACTACAATCCCAACCGTAGCCCCAAATTCATCATGTCTGGAAGCATCCCCACCTCCACCTCCGTTAGCGAGTCCGCCGTCATCGAGGCGCCCTTCAGCGACGTCTGGCACCTGATCAAGCTCCAGGACTTCAGCAAGTTCTGGTCTAAGCTCGAGAAGAGCGAGTTCGTCAAGGGCACCTCTAATGAGACCGACATCGTCAAGTGGACCTTCAAGGACGGCACCGAGCTTGAGGTGAAGCAGGAGGAGCACTCAGTAAGGATTATTGCTAGAATTTGTTTTTTTTTGTTTTTTCGTATCGCTAATCTGAAAGTCCAGTCCATCGACCACTTCATCACATACTCCGTCATTACTTCCAAGCCTGAGCTCTCCTACTCTTCCGTCGTCTCTACCATCCGCGCATACCCCGTCACCTCAGGCAAGCACCAGGGACAGACATTCATCACATGGTCTGGCAACTTCAGCAGCGATGCTGATGCCAGTAAGTAAACTTGGTTATGAAGCTACTGCGCATGCTAACGTTGTCTAGGCGTGATCCAGGACGCCAAGTTCAAGCGCCGCGAGGCTCTCGCCGACCTCGCCCAGGTCGCCGCGAAGAAATAGGTTTCCAAACAGTGCATAGAAAGGCGCGGGGGAAACTTGAGATTACAGGAATTTACATCATTGGGCGACTTCATCGTGTGGCCATTACAGAAACTGCTCAATCGCTGCTGAAAAGGTGGTCGAAAGCTGTATTGTATCATAGCAATAGTAACGAGGGAATGTCATAAGTGATTCATCTCCAGTACTGGCATGGCAACTGCGGTCAACGGGGACTTGAAAGATCACTCCATATATCTCTGGCACATTCAAGCACTAAAGCCGTTTCTGCGTCCATTTGCATTTGCATTGGTATATAACGCCGATAAATTCGGCAAATTCTATTAAAAAGATCCCAGTTCAATTCCATACAAAGCAATCCACTCTTACCCCTCCTCATCCTCCCCAACAACCACCTCAAACAAATCCTTCCTCTCCTTCTTCATCCAAAAAGTACTAGCACGCTCTTCTTGTTCCTTGTCCCTGCCACTCTCCTTCAGCCATGCCGCCCGCCTCCGCTTATTCTTCTTCCCTCAATCGCCCCCTCGACATACACAATACCATTGCGCTTTCGCACAATAGGCCCAACAACGCTCACGGGCAGCGTCGCAAAACTCGCCTCATCGAATTTTGGCGGCGGATTTATGCACACCCTCTTGGCGGGATCGAGGTTGAAGAGCTCGGTGAAGGTGGGGACGTAGGCGTGCTTGAGCCGGAGACAAGGGCGAAGGGGGAGGGTTGCGAGACGAACTTTTGCTTCGGCTTTTTGTTGGTAGGGGAAGGCGAGTCGGTCAGGGAGGAAGATGGTGATGATGATGATGATGATGATGATGATGATGATGATGATGATGATGATGATGATGATGATGATGATGATGATGATGATGATGACGACGAAGACGATGGGTAGGAGGAAGATCCGGGAGCACAGGGACACTTGGTACCCCAAGTTTCGGCTATGATGGGCTCGTGGTGAGTTTCCATTTTGACCTTCTGCTTCTTATTGATACCGGTGGCCTTCGAATCCTGCGCATCATAGGATGCTGTGCGTCCGCCTGCTTACAAGCACGACCGTACTCTTGCCGTCACACGGCACTCACAGTCTCGGTGATATTGGCTTTGAGCTCGACGCTCATGATGTAGTGGCCGCAGGTCAGTTGGTGCTTATTGTTTAGACCGCATTTTCGCATGCCATTGTAGTCGGGTACGTAGTGGCATGTGCCACGAAATGTCCCAAGATATGCGAAGGGTAGATCGATTCGGGTATGTTGTCCTCATAGATGATTTCATCTACCCAATCTTTCTTAGGCTTTGGTGGCATGGGGGTGCGACAGAGATGTTGCTGACACTTCGGCTGCGGATGTGGGCGATCAACGCGCTCATCAGGGGTGACTGTATGGGCATTGTCCTTTCGCTCGTGCGGTTCGTCTCCTTCGGCAGTGGCTCGACGGCCACGACGGCATGTAGATTCTTCAGACGAAACTGCATTGTTTCCCTTGTCTGGGGGAGTCGACGGCGGTGTGGGTGGCGCCTGACATGTCCCACCTGAGAAATAAAACATGTCGGATTTAAGTCCAAAAGCCGCTCCATGGCTGTGATTTCCAGTATTTAGTGCTGAAAATAAGGGTTGCGGCGGCGGGACGTTCTTTATGTGGTGGGTGGGTGCTGCGACGCCGCTGAATGTAGGCTGTGGCGCTGAATCGTGGGAACCTCTGCTACGAGATGGAAAATCCGCAGCCATTGTATACGGCTGGGTGAAAGGCAAAGCTTGATGATTCCCCATCTTCGCATACTGTATGGAAGGGGTGGCATAGTTGAAAGCGGCCTTGTAAGCTGGCGCTTTACTCGCTCGGTGCTCGTATCCTTGCGACATCGGGAAGCTCCTCGGGGGGAGGGGGGGATATCTGGCTGACGGATAGGCTACCAGGGTTGTTCGGGCGGCTCGAATCTGCTCCGCTCCAGAAGCTCTTGATGTTGTTGTAGAGGTTGCTCATCATCATCGATGCAGATTGAGAATTTGGTTGATACTCGGGAGCTGGGGCCTGAGTTGCTTGTTGGTTGAACAATATAGATCATTGGGAGCAAGCTTGTGGGGTGAGTCGTGGGCTTAGTTTGCTGTATTAGAAGACCCAAGTGTCGTTCGTAAATAGTGCCAAGGAGAGTGAAAGTCTTGTTGAAACAATGTCCCTTGATGTCACCGGCGGTGAGGCCAATCTGCAGTCCGCAAACACCTTTCACTATGTGGGCAACAGGGTGGCCAGATAAGAGAGTGCGCAAATCGAAGAGCTTCGAAAGGTAGTAAGGCAGGAATAGGTTGCGGTTGCATGCGCCGACACCCCAAACTATTTAATCGTATGTGGACCTAGTTCTTCGCTATCGATTTTCGAGTGTCCGGTTTCAGCGTCCTGCTCATGACTCCTCATGGCCTCTAGTATCTCGAGCCCCATATCCGACCTGGGCCCAGTAAAATTCTTGCGTCCATCAACAAACCATTGGAAGGTGCTTATGAACAGGATGATACCGAATGCAACAACACAGTAGTCTAGAGATGTTAGAGGGGAGTTGCAAGCGTATCTGAGAGCACTTACTCATGTTTGAAGGAGACACTGGTAACTCCGGTGGAAACAGGAACAGCACCGTAGTAACGATAGTATACGAAACGCCGACTATGTTTGCGACCCAGCCAAGGGGCCCGGGCAATACAAAGGATCTTGGACCAAGCATCTTTCTACTGCGACAAAGGTTGATCGCAACAGGTATGGCGTAGCTTACGCCCAAGGCAACCACAGATGCAGAAATGAGGGCGTTGAAGGCACTGCTTGATCCGATCAGGATTAAGCCAAAGAGTATCGTCAGGGTAGCAGCTAGAATCAGCGCATTAAGGGGTTGGCCGAGTCTTGGATGCACCTTTGCGAAAAATCGGGAAAGAGGAAGTCCGCCATCTCGAGCAAATGCCCACGTCATGCGACTGGATGTGGTCATGATTGCAGTCTCTGCGAAGAGAATGCAAATCAACGGGAACATGAGCAGACAAGTAGCTCCCGCTCGGCTTTTGGTTGCATTGTACAGTATTTGGAGAAGCGGGCCGGGTGCTGCAGATATGATAGACGCTGCATCTCCCCCAGAAACGAATAGCAAGACCATCAGGAAGATGAAGCCTGTGACAGTGCCAATGCAGACGCAGTATATCATGATTTTGGGTCCCTCGACTGAGGCGTTTGGAATCTCCTCGATCATGTGGGCAACAGCGTCGTAACCTGTCAGACCGAATCCACCCTGGAGCAACCCAAGGAGCCAGGCGATGCCATCGGGCCAGCCCGTCTCATTGACGAACTCGGTGAAGACGAACTCGGAAGAGGCGTAGTCGGGAGATGCGCAAGCGAGAACTGTGATGCAGATGATTGCAAATCCTCCGATAGACCAAATGAATGCAGTTCGGTTAACATAAGGCAGCAAGCTGTTCAAGAAGGCGTTGATCACGAAGGCGATCATTGTCCAAGCAACATAAATTAGCCACACCTGCCACGCTTCTAGCGTGAATTCTGGATGCCATAGCGCAATAAGACCGGATATCAGTTGCGAGGCAAGGAGGCCTCCCGAAGTGGTTAGGGCAATCCATCCCGAGACGTTGATCCAACCAGTGATGAAAGAGGCTACAGGAACCCATTTTTCCGGAGTAATTACAGCAACCCAGTGGTATCTGTGTCTGCATTAGTTGGGATTCCAAGGGGCTTCGTATTGAGACTCACTGTCCACCAGCTGTAGGATATGCGGATAGAAACTCTGCTAGTGACGAAGCTAAGGCCATGTTGCAGATACCGGCCGTGAGGAGGCCCCAGATGACGCTGGTCGAGCCACCTGAAGGTAGAGCGAGGCCGAGCGATGTAGAGAGTGCTGTCCATGAGTTCAGGATGGCGAAAGCCAGCCCCAACATGGATATCAGACTGAAGTTGCGCTGTAGCTCGCCCTTGTGACCGAGAGCTTGCAGCTGGGCATCATCGTCGAGGTTTTGTCGCTCGGTGGGCTTCATGATGTCTGGCAGATCAGTAAGAAGTATGTGTAGTGACTATGTACCCGGGAGACGCGAAGGGAGGCACTATATAACACGAACATGGTGCCATCGCAGCGGAGGCTCGGTCAGTTTCGTCAGCCATGCGTCGATTTACGACGGCTACCCGGAGCGGGTGTGTCTAGCAGACTGGTTGAAGCTTGACGAAGCTTGCTTTGGTGTCAACCACAGATAAGATGCCCGCGTTCCGGGACAAAACATGGGGTAATGGCCAATCAGAGGAAGAGCTGCCGTCTATCTCGCGCTCGACGAAACGGCGTTCCATCGCTCTCCACAGCGCGAAATATCCGAGACTGGCCTACACTACGGCCGTGGCCGTATCATGCAACCCACCACGCGTCAAGGGCGTTAGCGACGATAGTTGGCGCGGATGCATGACATGACCATGGTCCGGAGTTCAAGAAAGAGATAAGGGCTGCGGCTGCGGCTGCGAAGGTGGAAGTTTGTCGAAGCTTTGGTTCTTAGGCTTGGCGTCCTTGGCACATGCGATCTTCCCGACGACAGCGAGCGATACCATGATGGTTTCTGAGGTGCGTAGATGGCTGTGTGTGTCAGGCTGTTTGCGCCATCCTATCTACCTTGAAAACCCGCCGTCTTAAAGCTGTAGAAACGGTTCACGAGCCCGTCCACATAGGCGCATACGTCACGGCTGCAGTATCCATGTTCCTTACGGGAAGACTCTCCTATCGTCCATCGACCTTGAGATGCCGCAGCCCTGGAACAGAATGCGCGGGGGCCAACACTCAGAATACACTCCTCTGCCTTTGAGCGAGAAGGAATCCTTTTCGTCTAAACAACCGCGACGCCACTATGGGGCGACAGGGCTACGTAGCCGCGCACTCCAGGTGGTCGGCGCCTTAGCAGTCATATGCGGGCTCATTAGGTATGCCAGATACAGTCACCCATTGGACGCCCCGATCCTGATTCCCCAAAGCATTTTCGGCTTCTCCACCTCCCAGTCGTGCGACACCATCGACGAAGGCTACCGATGCAGCCCGGAGACGACGCGCTTTCTGGGCCAGTACTCACTATGGTACTCGGTGCCCTCCGAAATTCATGTTGCGCCTCCAAAAGGCTGCGAGGTCACCTTTGCGAACGTCCTTTCCCGCCATGGCGG
>LR132496.1:0-20652 GCA_900634815.1 Paradendryphiella salina | reverse complement strand
AAAAAAAAAAAAAAAACCCCCCCCCCCCCCCCCCCCCAATATACTCTTTTTTTTTGCCCCCTCCTTTTCCTAAGAGCCATTTCCCTCCCCATCATCAATGATCATCTCCTCCTCCTCACACCAACCAGCCCCTCTTTTTCACCCCTCAAATAGCCCCCACTCTTTGATCCGGAACGTGTCCAATACCTTTTGCCGGATGGCTTTGGAGTCGCGCATGAGCTGTGTTTCGCCGCCTGGTTCGGCGGCGGGGCTGTGCTCGTGCGGGTAGTGGGGTGTGTTGATTGATATCATGAGCTGTGAGGTGTTAGATGGGGTGGGGTATGTGTTGGGAGGAAAGAAGGAGGAGGGGGGATATAAGAGAGAGAGAAAGGGATAGGGAAGGAGAGACATACATCCGTACGCTGCTCCTTCAAGCGGATGAGAAGAAGTTGAATAAAGGTATATTCAGGCGTCTTGCGCTTGGGCGTCTGATCTGTTGGTGGCGGGGGCGTTTGGATAAATGTTAGGGCTAGGACGGGGTTGTTGCTGTGCTCTTCATGTTAGCATACTGTAACCCCCCCTAATAAAAGAGCAAAGACGGAATAGAAATCTACACTTACCCTACTCCCTCCATGCTCACTCGCTCTTGACTAACAATGCTAGTCGCATCCCCTGTTCCCCCGACTAAATCCCCAAAATGAAACTGCAGCGCTTCGTCATCACTGCTCTTCTCCACATACTCGAGTATCTCGATGATGATGCTGGTGTAGCCCGTGTTGTCGAGGTAGACTTCTTGGTGGTCCGGGATTTGGCGGATGAGGCTGGTATGCTTGGTCAGTGCAAGAAGACAAGCAAAGAGTAAAGGATTGGCAGTGGGATGTGGTGGGTCGATTATAGCTGTGTTGATTATGGGTTGTTGTGTGGTTGATAGTCGTGGTGGTGGGGGGCAGACAGACAGCGCGGGATGTGGGGGGACTGTTTGCCGTGTTGACTTGCAGTGAGAAATGTGACTTACGATGCGTCGGCGAAGTTGGAGGGGAGGTCTAGGGTTATTGCGCCACCGTAGAGAGGCGTGTTTGTGTATGCCATTCTGATGGATTCGTTCCTGTAGGCGCTTTGAGAGGGGTGATTTGTAGTGCGCTGCGTGGTTGTCGGTTGCGAATGTTGCTGTCGCTCTTTTATGCTATGGTTTTGATGTTCGTGTTGGATGGATCAGGCAGCTGTTAGGCTACGCCAGGCACCACTCCAGGCGACATGGGTGCCTGGGTGTCGGGATGAAGTGATGGCGCACATTATACGAATTCCTCTTGTAGATCTCATCTTGGATAACAGTCTCACTCGCCCATCTCAATCTACAAGTCACAACTTCGACATGTGATTTGGGGATTTACGAATCTTGTCAACGTCAAGTCACGCTATATCGAATTTATGGGAGCAGACGGTGAATGCGAAATTTGGTGGCATTGAAGTTTGGGGTATCGTAGGAAGTTTTGACCCCTTCTATATGTTCCATTTCCCAGTTTTGAACGCCGTGCAATGCATGTTTTCCACAACCAGACTTTTCTTGGCAGGTAGCTAGCATACCATAGCTATACCTCCAACCCTATTTAGATTTGCGAGGGTATACGCAGTCTCTTCTTCTCTCTGCGCAGATATTTCTCCCTCTTGTTATGCGAACCCCCTGCCACCACTATCCTGATGTGACCTGATCAACCTCCATAGGCGCCGTCGGTGCCGTCGTGCGGGTTCCGTTGTTGGTGGTAAGGCCAATGGCGGCTTCTGCTTCTTTTTGCGAATATGGCTCTTCGCGCAGTTGCTTCACCCTAAAACTAGTCAGTCTCTTTCGCACAATGAAAGTAACACCATACTCACCTCCGCTTGTGCACCTTGCCCTTTTGATGTGCGCCAAGGTTCGTCTCGCTCTCAAAAAACTTTGCGCATTCTTTGCAATAGTGTTGGCCCAGTCCGGGCAAATCTTCTATGGGCTTTTCATCCTTGAAGGCGGCAAGATGCTTCTCGTCGCGCAGGTCTTGGTGGATCTGGTCGAGGTCGCGCGTATGGCGTCGCGTCTTCTTCTTGGAGTCTTGTCCTCGTATGGCGGGCATGATTTCGTGAGCGATATCCGCGGCTGTCGGTTATCCGTGAGAAATCGTGATGGTCGGCTATGGAGAAAGTCTGGTGTGGAGACGGGCTGCCGACCGAGGCCCGTGCGGGTGTCTGCAGGCCAGAAAGTCCTGTAGAGCTAGGCCGAAAGCGGCCGTGGTAGATGGCACTGTTGCTCCAGGCCCAGAAATTTGCTGTGTCTGCAGGTCTGCGAGCTGGCTCGGCACTGCATTGTTGGGCCGGAAATGTCGCGCAGGCGTCCGGAAGGCATACGTCGTCCCAAGGTGGCCGTTTCCAGACGCCAATCAGCAGCAAAAGAATCGGGCGCGGGGTCAACCACCAACGGGCGTCGGATATGACGTCTGAGTGAACACCATAGCTCTCCCACACACCCGCACGCTGTGTCGCTGCACACGTCGCTGCACACGAGGCCCCAGTAGACAAGCTCAGCGCCAGTCGCACACCAGACAATTACCCATTCTCATAATTGCGTCCGGATTACATCGCTCTGGCACGTGAAACGGGCCAGCGGGAAAGTGCTGCCGTCCTGTTTTTGCTCTGGCGCCGAGGTATTCCGCACCCAGCTGGGGCTAGACGAGCCAATCATCATCCTTGTGTTCGCCATTAGTTATCGCCCAACTGTGGCAGCTTTCTGACGTTCTTTTCCTCCGCTTCCTCCATCCCTCTTCCCTCTACACCATCCTCCCCCAATTCTCACCATGCAGAAGTTCTCGAGGCTCGGCCGCCTGGGCCAGAGCCTTGCTTCGCGCAGGCAATTGGCCACTGTCAGCGATGCTCCTCTCTCTCGCAAGGTCGAGATGACCAACTGGGAGAAGGGCCACTACATCAACTACAAGAAGATGAGCGAGAACCTGGGCATAGTCCGCTCGCGCCTCAACCGCCCTCTCACCTTTGCCGAGAAGATCCTCTACTCCCACTTGGACGACCCCCACGGCCAAGAGATTGAGCGTGGCTCCAGCTACCTCAAGCTCCGTCCTGACCGTGTAGCTTGTCAGGATGCCACCGCCCAGATGGCCATCCTCCAGTTCATGTCTGCTGGTCTGCCCTCCGTTGCTACTCCCACTACTGTCCACTGCGACCATCTCATCGAGGCTCAGGTTGGTGGTGAGCAGGATTTGGCCCGCGCCAACGAGATCAACAAGGAGGTCTACAACTTCTTGTCCACCTCTTGCGCAAAATACAACATTGGTTTCTGGAAGCCCGGCTCTGGTATCATCCACCAGATTGTGCTTGAGAACTACGCTTTCCCTGGTGCTCTCCTCATCGGTACCGACTCGCACACTCCTAACGCCGGTGGTCTCGGTATGGCCGCTATTGGTGTTGGTGGTGCCGACGCTGTCGATGTCATGGCTGGTCTTCCCTGGGAACTGAAGGCTCCCAAGGTCATTGGTGTCAAGCTCACTGGCAAGCTCTCTGGCTGGACTGCTCCCAAGGGTATGTACTTGCAATATTCACTAGTAGTGGGGTAATATGCGCTAACACCAACCAGACATTATCCTCAAGGTCGCTGGTATCCTCACCGTCAAGGGTGGAACTGGTGCCATTGTCGAATACCACGGACCCGGTACTGAGAGCCTGTCTTGCACGGGCATGGCTACCATCTGCAACATGGGTGCCGAGATTGGTGCCACCACCTCGCTCTTCCCCTTCAACGACCGCATGTACGACTACCTCGGTGCCACCAAGCGTCGCGAAATTGGTGACTTCTCCCGCGAGTACGCCAAGGAGCTCCGTGAGGACGAGGGTGCTGAATACGACGAGCTCATCGAGATCAACCTTTCTGAGCTCGAGCCCCACATCAACGGTCCCTTCACTCCCGATCTAGCCACACCCATTAGCAAGTTCAAGGAGGCTGTCAAGGCCAACAAGTGGCCTGAGGACCTCAAGGTCGGTCTTATCGGTTCCTGCACCAACTCCTCCTACGAGGACATGACCCGTGCTGCCTCGATCGCCGAGGACGCTATGGCCCACGGTATCAAGGCTAAGTCTCTCTTCACTGTCACTCCCGGTTCCGAGCAGATTCGCGCCACCATTGAGCGTGATGGTCAGCTCAAGACCTTTGAGGAGTTTGGCGGTATGGTTCTGGCCAACGCTTGCGGCCCTTGCATCGGACAGGTAAGTCAACTCCCTACAATTCACAACGTAGCCTAGAGGTCGTCAGGGACTCTTATGGGCCGAGTTTGTGGTCTTTACAACAGTTCATGTAGCCTTCAGGCTACCATCTTATGATCATTGCTAACAAATGGAAGTGGGACCGCAAAGATGTAAAGAAGGGCGAGGCCAACTCCATCATCTCATCTTACAACCGTAACTTCACGGGCCGTAACGACGCTAACCCTGCCACCCACTCTTTCGTCACCTCCCCCGACCTTGTCGTCGCTATGACCATTGCCGGAACCCTGAACTTTAACCCCCTTACAGACACTCTGACCGGTGCTGATGGCAAGGAATTCAAGCTCAAGGAGCCCTCCGGTATGGGTCTTCCCACCAACGGCTACGACCCAGGCCAGGACACCTACCAGGCTCCTCCCGAGAACCGTGCCTCTGTCTCCGTCGCGGTCTCGCCTACTTCTGACCGTCTTCAGCTCCTAGAGCCTTTCAGTGCGTGGGACGGAAAAGATGCCAAGGACCTTCCCATCCTCATCAAGTGCCAGGGCAAGACCACCACTGACCACATCTCCATGGCCGGCCCCTGGTTGAAGTACCGTGGACACTTGGACAACATCTCCAACAACATGTTGATTGGTGCCATCAACGCTGAGAACGGCGAGGCCAACAAGGTCAAGAACGCTCTCAACGGCGAGTACGGCGCGGTCCCCGACGTTGCCCGTGACTACAAGAAGAACGGCGTCCCATGGGTTGTCGTTGGTGACTGGAACTACGGTGAGGGCTCTTCCCGTGAGCACGCTGCGCTCGAGCCCAGGCACTTGGGTGGCGCTGCCATCATCACCCGCTCCTTCGCTCGTATCCACGAGACCAACTTGAAGAAGCAGGGTATGCTTCCTCTTACTTTCTCCGACCCTGCCGACTACGACAAGATCGGCCCCAATGACAAGGTTGACTTGGCCTCCACCGAGCTCGCCCCTGGCAAGCCCCTAACCATGACCGTCCACCCCGCCGACGGCAGCAAGGACTTCAAGATTATGCTCTCTCACACCTTCAACGAGGGCCAGATCGAGTGGTTCAAGAACGGTAGCGCTCTTAACACTATGGCTAAGAATGCTAAGCAGTAAATGCACAGATGGAAATTAGGATGAACAAGAAATCTCCACTGGGGATGTAAATACAGCAGGATGGAATACCCCGCGAATGCCTAACGACTGGGGAAGAGAACGTCCGCCTCCGAGTGGATTGAACGCATGACGACGAGAGGGTTCGACGCCTCTGAGGAATATAGTGTTGGGAGCTTTCGTTGTTAGTCACCCAGACTCTGTGAGGTTGGGTTTGCTTGTATTTGTGACGGTTAGCATGCAATGTATGAATGATTTTTCGTTGTTACAATCATTCTACGTATGGTGTGATGTGACGGCGCTACGTATGAAGGTAGGTTGTCTCTATGCTCTTCATTCTAGTCATTCCTTTCGCATCCGTGCCGGCTATTATGTCGTCGATGAGTTACATCAGGCTCCTCCAACACGCTATATTAACGAAAACCTCCACATGAATTTTCACAGCTTGACCGGTTGCCCCATCGCTAACCTATTGGCTGTGGACCTACGGGTGCGCTCGGAAGTGTTTCGGAACTGTGTTACGAATGTGGGTCCTGGATCTTGCCGGATGCGGCGTCTCTGCTCCCGTTGGTTGCCGGGCCGACCGGCAACGACAAACACTCGGTAAGAATTCCAACGGCCGACACCCATGCAACAACAGTATTCTTGGAGCCAATCGCGCACACAGAAGTTTGAATATCCCTATACACCACGCAGTTATATACCGCAAACATGGCGCGTCTACGCAAACCAAGTCCAAATGAACCGTCTATTTTCATGCCACCGACTGAGACGAGAGCGACACGATCCAGTCCAAGAAAAGATACACTACGATACGCATCCTCACAAGAAGATGACAGCTTGATCCTGATACCAAAGAGCTCAAGGCGCACAGCGCACAGCATCAGCATATCGCAAGACGCCTCCGAATCGTTCCTTGGGACAAAAACACCCATACCCAAAGATGCGCTGACCCCGCGTAAACAACGTGTTCTGCGCCCCGTCGAGAGCAACAGTCGTTTGCTGCGGAAGCTTAGCGATGAGAGCCTGGCGAGTCCGGAGAAGAAGCAGAGGAGCAGGCGGGAGCGGAGTGGGACTGTGGATACGGATGTGGATAAGAGGAATCGGTTGAGGTATGCGACGAGTCTTGCTAGGAGTCTGGTGGGTAGGCAGGGGAAGAGGGGTAGGATTGATGTGGTTGGTGAAGATGAGGTGAGGGAGGCCGGGGCGAGGGCGGCGAGTAGGAGTCCTGTAAAGACAATGGAAGCGGAGGCTGAGGCAGAAGTGGAAACAGAAAAGGCGCAAGAAGAAGAAGAAGCCGAAACAAGCCTTTGGTGTGGTGATGAGGATGCAGAGATACAAGAAGAGGTCGCTGAACCTGTGGTCGAGCTTAGCGATGAAGACGAAGACGAAGAACCCGTCGTGGTAGCCAGGAGTAGGGGGCGACAACCGCAGGCTCGGCGAGTAGTTTCCGACAGCGAGGACGAAGAGAGTGATGACAACGCACCGCAACCCGAGAACCTCTTCCGTCGACCGTCTTTCAAGATACCAGATCTGAAACCAGTGTCTCTGCTTCCCCAAGAACCTGCCGACCTGGTTTCCATGCGGCCACCACATCGCAAGGAATATAGTGCGATATCGAATTGGGCACAAGATGTTATCGATATCACAGATTCGCCAGAGGCGCCGGCGTCTTTTGTTCTTCCACAACCAACCCACGCTCGATCAGGCTCCTTTGCAGCCTCATCTCGTCCTACTAGCTCGGCCTCAAATGGTCCACTCGCAATTCTCACCTACTCACCGACGCCGACTAAGAAACGCTCACCCTGCAAAGCACCACCTATCGAACGCCCAGGAACGCCTCCTCTTGCTCCTGATAGTCCCACCAAACTCGTCTCTCCATCCAAGAAGAAGCCAAGTATCCCCAGAGCGGCTGATCTAGACGGGAGGCCTAGCCTCGATGCATTCTGGAATCCTGCCGCAGTCAACGACTGGAACGATCACCACTCCCCTTCCAAACCAATTGTATCGCCGAAGAAGCAAAAATGGCGCGAGGATATCGTGAGGATGATGGAAGGCGTAGCTCTAGAAGACAGCAGCGACGAAGGTTATGAGAGCCCTATCGAAAGTCCCAAGAAGAAGCCTGCCAAACGCACCACAGCCAAACAAACGACACCCGATATCGACCCAGCACCACCGACCGTCAAGCAGGTCCGCGAACAGCGCAAAGCCTTTTCCGAACGTAAGCACGCCATCGCCGAGGCCTTCCTAACTGAGCTCGACACCACCATCTCTTCCGGGCGCATAGCCGAACTTTCAAAATCCACCGGCGGCATAAAACTCGTCTGGTCCAAAACCCTCAAAACAACAGCCGGCCGCGCGAACTGGCGTAGAGAGCAAATCCGTATGCGAACCGGCCCCTCGGCAACCGACACGCGCACCGAGATCCGACACCATTGCTCCATCGAGCTAGCAGAAAAAGTCATCGACGACGAAGAGCGTCTGTACAATGTCCTAGCCCACGAATTCTGCCACCTAACCACCTTTATGGTCAGCGAAGTGCGGAACAATCCCCACGGTGCCGAGTTCAAGGCCTGGGGCCGCAAAGCAACGGCGGCATTTGGAGCGGCCAAGGGCGTGGAGGTTACGACGAAACACTCGTACCAGATCGAATACAAGTACGTTTGGGAATGCGTGGCTTGCGGGTATGAATTCAAACGACATAGTAAATCTGTGGATCCGGCGAGACATTCTTGTGGAAAGTGTAAGGGGAGGCTTGCGCAGACGAAACCGAAACCTCGTGGTGTTGGCGCTGCTGGTGCTACTGGAGATGCAGCGCAGGGGGCTAAGAGGGAAAAGTCAGAGTACCAGATGTTTGTTAAAGGGAACTTTGCTAGGGTTAAGAAGGAGCTTGAGGGGCAGGGGAAGGATGCGCAGATGGGGAAGGTTATGGAGGCTGTGGCGAGGGAGTATAGGGAGAGGAAGGGGGCGAAGGAGGAGGGGGCTGGGGAGCTGGAGGCTGCGCTTGATGGGCTGAGGATATGATGGGTGCGTGTTTATAGAGATGAATGAATCGTTTGGTTATTTCAAGATACGTAAACATGTCCTAGAGTATAGCTACTGGGGCGTATGCAGTCAACTCTAGGGCATCAGCGCTTCGAGTAACCCATGAAGTTGGAAGGCACGAACGACGTCATGGCTAATGCGTTCGCACGTCCTCAGATTCTATTGTCGAAGTATTGTAGGCAGGCTGTAAGCTGTTAGCCTTCAGTCAAATAGTGTCGCGTGGTCGGCATCGAGGTTGGAGGATCGGATGATGTCTGCGCCTGCAAGGCTCACAGGCGGGAGTCTAGCGCTTCCACTTGTTCACACCTAATTTAGCCCTCCCGAGAGCCCCGTCCTTATACCTGAGTCTGCCTGCCGCGCCACCCATCTTCTTCGCCAACGCCCGACTTGTGAACTTCATTAGGTGGGCTGTGTCGATTGCCAATGCCTCGGGTTGATGATTGCCTGAGTGCATGCAGCCGACCGTGTTACACCCGTTGCTGATCAGGATACCCCGCAATTGAAGGCGCCTACTTCGCCTCACCAGCACGCACATGCGTCTTGATTTATGTAGCTTCTCTCGCCCTTCGCTTCAAGTTCAAACTCCAACTGCAGCGTGAGCATCGTTGTCATGGCTTCCAACAGTCGCCAACGTTATGTTTCCGGTCCGCCTCCACCGGTTCCTTACGAAGGACCTTCGCCTTTGCCATTAGCCTGTCCGCCAGGTGATGCCTATCCAATCGAGCTATTCAGTCTGCTTGAACCACTGGAGGTCATGAAAAAGCATGGCTACATCACGGAGCCACTCACGGATGCAGAAATCAATCAGAAAGGCAGGTGTAGGGACTGCAATCAGAGTATGTGCAAGCCGGTGTGGTCGGACATGACATGATTCCCGTTGCAGCGCTGCTAATAGCATCACAGCGGTCTCCAATCTCACGAAAAATTTGCAGAAGGTTTTACAGTGCCGTCTTGATGACCCGGATCGGCCCCGGCCGAAAAAGCCTTATAGGCCATTACCTACTATTCTGAGGGCAGTTGGCAAAGGTTGTAATGAAACGATGCAATGCACGGTATCATGTAGCCATCATCCAGGAGCCCTTGACCGGTACACCAAGGTAATTCTTACAGTGGGAGCCAGCAGTAGCTCGTTACTGACCTTGGCAGTGCTATACTTGTTGCAACAGCCGTACATCCGAGTCCAAAGGATGCGTGACCACTGAGCTACACACATTACGCGAGTACGGACCTGGTGAGCTCAATCGATGCCATCAATTCTATAGCACCCCGATCTTGCACTCTTCCTCTGGCCAGTCCATTCGCCCTGCTGTTGCTATTGACTGCGAGATGGGAACCGCAATCACTGGTGACTCGGAGCTCATTCGCTTAAGTGCCATCGACTATCTCACGGGCGAGGTGCTGATTAACAACCTTGTTCAGCCCGATCAGCAAATGCTACATCTCAACACCAGGTTTTCCGGGGTCACATGGGACCAGATGAATGATGCCAAAAGGAAGGGAACCTTTCTGATGGGCAAAGCTGGCGCAAGGGAAGCACTGTGGAGATTCGTTGGCCCACTTACGGCATTGATAGGTCATGCTGTGCACAATGACCTCAAGGCCCTTAGGTGGATTCATCCAACGGTAGTCGATTCATACATGATCGAGTCTAAGATTGTTCAAGCTAGGAAAGACATGGAAGCAGTGGCTGCAGCAGCAATAGAAGTCGAGCAAAGGCTTCAAAATCTAGCCCTCCAGTCTGAGGAAGTCGTTTTACCAGTCATATCCCCCACTACCTCGGCACTTGATGAAAAGGCGGCTGAAGGAACTGGAAGCGAGAAAAAAACAGAGGCAAAGAAGAAGATACCCAAAGGGACTGGGGAGTTGGCGCTCAAGACCATGCTCAAGAAGTATCTGGATAGGGACATTCAGATGAAGGGTAACAAGGGCCATGACAGCTTCGAAGACGCGCTTGCAGCGAGAGATTTGGTTCATTGGATGGTCATGCGGAGGCTCATGGAAAAGCAGGGCGTGGCGGTGTAGGAGAGGTGAAAGAGTGAAAGAGGAGTCAGATGACAGCTACAAATGCTTTACCCTGCACTCGCACACGCTCCAGCTTGTCTCATCATCTTACCACAAAACACAATCTGTCTAGTTCTTGTTCTCAATTGCCAGACACCTACGCACAATCGTGATAGTGATTCGACTCTGATCTCCAAACTCTGTGTCATGGCCGCCGCTATGGATGAGACGAGAGAGAAGCGCACGAGAATGCCCTCTGATGACGTCGAGAATCTTAAACTTGGGGTGAAGAAGAGGAAGGAAAGACAAAGAGACGCTGGCTGCATTTATCCAGGGCACGAAGAGAAAGATGGAAGAAAAGGACCAAATGGCCATATCCGCCACCCGACCACCCCCCACTGGCCACACTCCGCAACAAACAAATAGATCTACAGATTGAATACCCAAGCCTAAGCAAGTTAGTTTCCGTCCGGGATACTCTGTCTAAGTATCCAATCTGTAGATCTGTTGGTTTGTTGCGGAGTGAGCCACTGGCGCAATCGTCTATTCAAACCACCATGCAGACTGCCATCTGACGTGCCTCTCATCTCTCAACTACCCCAGGAAGCCCTGCCCCCACCCTTGCTCAACAAGAACACCGCATCGCCAAAGAAGCAGAAGCCCTCGCCGTCTCACACTCTTTCACGCCAAGGCGACTAGACGTGTCTCCGTGGGCACTCAACAGAGAGTGGTCGGGTTACTGTGGGCTGTGTACGTACACGGCGGATGAAGGGGGAGAAAAACATCATGCAGCTGAGAGAGAGGGAAGGATGGAAGCACCGAAACGGGAGTCGACAGAGGCGTGACGGTAGATTAAGGAGAGAGAGGGGGGGTAAATTTCTTTGCTACGCAAAAGGGGGCTTGGAATGCATGAGGGATGTTTCATAGTAGAAAACTGTTTTAGGGATAGCTCTAGGCGTGAGTATATGGTTTTGTCTTGTTTACAAGCAAGTCTCGCATCTTATCTACGAGCACGTATTGAATAATACATGCCTGCTTCCACCATGGCGCCCTACACCCCCCTTTTGCCCCCCTCCAGCCTATCCAACAACCCCCGATAATCCTCGGGCCCATAACTACTCACGCATTCCCTCACACCCCCACCCTTCCTCCTCGCCTCGATGCCCAGATCGCGCAGCAACGCGTCAAAATAAGGCAGCGTATCAAAGACGAGATCAGGCAGCGTGTGCCCGTAGCTCATGGCGCCACGGACGACGCAGTATTGTGTGTTGCGATAAGTTTCGTGCAGAAGAGTCGAGGGCGACGATGAGGGTAGCGCCATGGATGCGTCGAACAAGGCGGTGATCCAGAGGGATTGGAGGTATGCGCAGGGGAAACTGGCCAGGCAGTGGAGGGCGCCGGCGAAGGCGATGTTTCGGTCGGCGAGGAGGTGAGGTGGGGCTATGAAGCGGTGGAGGCGGTATGGTTGTTGTTGTTGTTGTTGTTGTTGTTGGTTGGTAGAGCGAAGAGTAGGATCCGGATGCGCGACACGTCTTGTATCGCGATCTTTTAGATAGGGAAACTGCGTATACAGCGTTTCTTCCGCCAATCGCACGAGGCTTTCTTCTTCATCGGTAAGAGGCAGGAACGACGGAACGCCTAATTCCCTTTCTAGCTCCTGCGGTTGGAAACGGAATGTATACCCTTTTTGCCAGCCGGTTGCGCAAACTACAGCGTCGGCTTGTAATACGCTTCCTGATTTGAGCTCGACCTGTTGGGGTCCCTGGAGACGGGCGATGTCGTCGATGAGCACTTGGACCCGACCCTCTCTGACCAGGTCGAAGAAACTGGTCGGGTAATTGTGGATGGAAAGTGCGTTTCCGACTTCGAAGGCGCTTCTCCAGGGACGGAGCTTCTTTGTCTCGGGATGCGCGTCGAGTTTGTTAAGCGCGATGGCGTCTTCACCTAGTATGTTCCAGAATGCACCGACGATTTTACGGCCAAGCCATGTACGGTGAAAGAAGGAGCGTAGATGGCCTTCAATACCGGTTGTGGCTGCCCAGGGACAGGGCGACATGAAGCCGAAGAAGCGCGTGTGGACTAGTTTCTCTAGCCACAGGCCCAGTGGCGTGACGTGAGTTGGTGTCATCCACACTGGCCCGTTTCCATCGGGGCGGATTAGGATAGTTGCTGTGGAGGAGGGTTGAGTGGCGCAGGCATATGCTACGTCCCAAGCTGATTTCCCCGAGCCAACGATCACGGTATGTGTCTCTGGTCTTATGATATCCGGGTAGTGGGCTGGGAAGTCTTTTGCGTGCACGACAAGCGAGCGAAACCTTGTTGACATGGGATACTCTGGTAGCAGAGGCGTGTTTGTGTTTCCTACCGCGATGACCAATTTCTTCGCTTTGATCCCCGTCCTTCGCTTCTCCGACAAAGACGATGGCGCACAGTACAATATCCAACCTTGTTCATCTTCGTCTTTCTCAATAGTCTCCACATTCATTCGCAGACGGATGAACTGCTTGATATCGGCCCACTCGACGAATGCAGTGAGGTAATCAAACATGTTCGCTGCATCTATGTGTTTCCCTCTCTTGACTTGGAATCTCTGCTCGTCCATGGAGAAATCGGGATGCTCGTACATGCCCCATAGGTTATTGGTTTTGAGGCCTGGGAAGATGCGTTGAGGGGCCCATGGTCCGCCGATTGAAGGCGATGAATCGAGGACAAGGATCTTGGATAGTGGATGATGGCGATGGTAGGTGTGGGCCATTGTGAGGCCATAGATGCCTGCACCTACGATGACAAGATCTGCTTCTTCCATGGTGATGGTGGGGTAGCTTTGCTAGACTCGATGCAGTTGTTCTACAATTCGGGTGTTGCAATGGCGGGGGATAGAAAAGCCCGGAAGACGGATGCCAGGTTAGAAGGAAGAAGGGAGCTTCATTCACCCCTTATCATAGCTTTAAAGACATCAGCGGCAAGGACACGGTAGATGGGGGGCCTGATGGTTTCGTTTTGGGGACACAAGCGAGGCGCGTACCACCCATGCATGCACCTCATGGGTTCGGAGAGCCGTTAGAATCGAGGCTAACAAATGATGGTGGGGAACTCTTAGATATGCTTGCGCAAGCAAAGTCATCTTAGGCCCACCGCTCTGGAGCTCTAACACATTTGGAGGTGTGAGGTACGAGTGGATCCCAGCAATCTCGTCATCTCCAAGATAGCTGGTTATCAAGAATGCGAGCCACCCTACAAAGTATAAAATATGACCGTTGGTACACGATAGATTCACCTCTTGATACATCACAATTTAGCCTTTACGGAACCTACACCGGCCTTGACCTGCACGGCACCTGACGAGTCGGTATCGACCATGACTACGACCCCTTCGGAAGCGGTGCTATCCGGCTTCAGCACTATTTCCTGACAATCCTCGTTGCCTACTTCGTTTGCGAATTGCACGACGACGAAATCGATTGGACGGTCTCCGATGACAATCATGGGCGCGTGCCATGTACCGGGCCCGTAAGTCACGGCTTGCGCACCATTCGCAACGAAGGCGCGGAGGTTTTTGAGATCTGGCAGCCCTGGCCCCTTTGGTCGCGCAGACGGATGGAGTCGCGAGAACTGGCTCTGTGCCGGTGCTGTTTCGTTGGCGTAGGGACTGGGTCGCGCGCGCGCGAAAATGTCCATGACACTCCTCTTTCGCTCAATGTGTGGTGTGGGGTATGGAGGCGCCTTGTCTGTGCGACGTCTCGACGCGCTCGCGGGAAGGGTCGGCGCGACTATAACAAGGTACTGTGTATGCCTCTCTTGTTGCGACAAGCCCATGGGTATGAATGTTTGTGTGGTGAAAGGGTGTCTTTCCAAGATGGTGACATCTAATAGCTGCTTCTGGTAGCTGCCATTGCCATCTCCATGCTCGTCCTCATCCAAGTCCAAGTCTCCCCAGGAGCTCGGCATGCTCATACTCGGCTCATGTGGTCGCAGATTGCGTGGCGAGCAGACGAACATATTCATGACAGCTTTGGCCGGCTTCTTACTGGGCGCAAGACTGTACAGATTGGACATGTGAGTGACATGGAGGTACTTGGTGGCAGAGCCCTGATTGGCGGAGACAGCATCGGGTGATGGAACGCGGTGTGGTATGGGAAGCTTCGCTGACGGTGATGTTGTTGGGTTCTCGATGACGGTGCCGAATTGCGCAAAGGCGGTCGGAGTGAGCAGCTCCATTGGCATGCGAATGGACGGGGCCGGCATTGAGGTAGGCATCTTGGCGGCAGGACCCGTAGAGGGTGGTCAGTGGAGTTGGCATGGAGCTCGCGTGCGGGAGCTTGTCAAAGGGCGCTACTGCCGCGATAACGATAAGACTGGAGATGGATCATGTGCACGAACTGGGGGCGCGAAGCTGGTGCAGATGATCGAATCTCGAATCTTGAATCTCGAATCTCGAATCTCGAACCCTTCAGCGCGGCCCAGAAACAGAACGACGTCTGCGTAGCCGAGGCGTTTCAGAAGAATGCTGACTGCTGAGCTGGTGAATGGGATTGGCTGGACGCAGGCGTCATGAGCACCAGCGACGAGGCTGATGTCACAGTCAGGCAGCGCCAACGGCCCGCATTTTCCCCGACCACTAGCGCGCATGCCCACGGATTTCTTTCTCGACGGCCTCCATCACTCCTGCTACGCCCGTCACACGGTCACCCTTCAATTCCCTGACGCGTGTTCCTCCTCCCCTTCTCCACCCGCCCGTTGCCCGCTGCGTGCGCCCAAAGTCTGCCCTTGGCCCCACAGAGCCTCAGAAACTACGTCACCTTGTCCAACCCATACCCACACCCGACGTGTTCCTGTCTTAGCCTTCGATATCTCGCCAACTCACCCTCGAGCTCAAGCACTTGAGCCAGACTTCGCGACCACCAGCAACTTGCCCCACGCCCACTTTGTACAACTACCTGTGACTTTGACTAGTTATCATGGCTGTTCCCACACAGTTGGCTTGTATGTGCGCCCGAGGGCGAGAGGAGAGTTTGCGTCCAAATACGCTAACACGATTTGCAGTCCGTTCTGCCAAGGGCATCGGCATCTTCAATGCTGCCCCCGTCTACGAGGCGCTTCCGGGATTCGTGCGACCAGAAGGCAACCTTCGCTGCTGCTGCTACTCGCCAGACAGCCGGTACTTTGCTTGGGCAACACCTGAACAGTAAGCGCCTACAACACATGGCGACCATCCAAAATGAGCACGTTAGACTGCGAGTCGGACATGACGTGTTGGTCAAGCGATTAGCGATTACCATCAAGCATTGTGTTCGTGTACCAACGCTTCGTCATCCTCCCAAGCCCCATTCCAACGCTCGTGTGTCGCTACATGATGATCGCAGATGGGCTAACTTTCCCAGGGTCTCAGTAATCGACGCCTCGGTAGGCCATGTCATCACTACTCTCTCCACACCGAACGTCTACGAGCTCGGCTTCTCCCCGCTGGGCACCTACCTCATCACATGGCAGCGACCCTCCAAGGACGAGGACGGAAATGCGACAAAGAACCTCAGGGTCTGGAAAACCCTCTCCGATGAGGCCGAAGACGACGGATCGCGAGCAGTCATTGGCGAATACGTTCAGAAGAACCAGAATGGCTGGAACCTGCAGTACACCTCCGACGAGAAGTTCTGTGCCCGCGTTGTAACAAACGAGGTGCAGTTCTTCCAGTCGAGCGACTTGCGCAACCCCTGGAACAAGCTCCGCGTCGAGGGTGTGACAGACATGGCCCTGTCGCCTGGCAAGAACCATTCAGTTGCCGTTTTTGTGCCGGAGCGCAAGGGCATGCCCGCCGCCGTCAAGGTTTTCGCTGTGCCTCAATTTGCCCAGCCCGTATCGCAAAAGACCTTCTTCAAAGGTGACAAGGTTCAGCTGAAGTGGAACCATCTCGGTACTAGTTTGATCGTTTTGGCTCAGACCGAGGTCGACAAGACAAACAAGAGCTACTATGGCGAGACCAACATGTACATTCTGAGTGCCAATGGCACATTCGATTCGCGTATTCAGCTGGACAAGGAGGGTCCCATTCATGACGTTTCCTGGTCTCCAAACTCGAAAGAGTTCGGTGTTACCTACGGCTACATGCCCGCGAAGACGACCATCTTCAACCAGCGCGCAGTTGCCCAGCACAGCTTTGATCTAGGTCCCCGAAACACCATCATCTTTAGCCCCCATGGTCGCTTCGTCATCGTGGCCGGTTTTGGCAATCTAGCGGGAGATATGGACATTTACGATCTGGAGAAGAACTTCGCCAAGGTCTGCCATGTAAAAACGTCCAACTCCACATACTGCGAGTGGAGCCCGGATGGTCAGCATATCCTTACCGCAACCACCAGCCCCCGTCTGCGCGTTGACAACGGTATCCGTATCTACCATGTCAGCGGCGGTCTCATGTACAACGAAGACATGGCCGAACTCTACCATGTCATCTGGCGACCTCAGCCAATCTCGATGCACCCGCTCACCGACCCATTGTCGACCGTGCCGACGCCGCATCCGTCGGCGCTCGCATACCTGAGCACCCAGAAGACTCCTTCCAAGCCTGCCGGCGCCTATCGTCCTCCTGGCGCGCGCGGAACAGCTACTCCCTTGCACTTCAAGCGTGAAGATGAAGGGGGCGCCGCCTACTCCAACACCGGCGTCTCGTCCACAAATGTCGGTTTCGCCAATGGCTTCGGAAAGCCACGTCGTCGCGAGATTCCTGGTGCAGAGAGTGCCGAGTCTCTTCCTCCGGGCGCCGCACCTGGTGGGGGCGTTAGCCTTACCGGTGCTCAAGACGGCGACGGGGAGCTCTCCAAGGCTGCCCTCAAGAACAAGAAGAAGCGAGAAGCCAAGAAGGCTCGCGAGGCTGCCGACAAGGCTGCTGGTCTGGGTGCTGACGGCGCCAATCCATCAAACGGAACCGGCGCTGGTCGTAGCCCAGAACGTCGCCAGCGCAGTCGCAGCAAGAGCGGCTATGATCAGCAGGGAAGGAGCGCTAGCCAAGCCCGTAATTTTGGCAACAGCCCCAACCGCCAAGCTAGACAGGATGGAAACCGCGGACCGAACCCTCGTCAGCAGGCTCCTCCCCAAGCTCCTGCACCGATCAAGACTGAAAGCCAGGGCCTTCCGCCTAACCTTACCGTTACTAGCCCGGCCGACGGCGGCCCCCAGGACAAGAAGATTCGTGGTCTGCTCAAGAAAATGCGCGCCATTGATGAGTTGAAGATGAGGCAAGCTGGCGGAGAGAAGCTTGAGGACACCCAGGTTAAGAAGATCAGCACCGAGGTTCAGATCAAAAAGGAGCTGGACGCTCTCGGTTATGCTGGATGAGTTGTGCCGATGTATACACTGCAGGGATAGCAGTGGCAAATGGAGGATATGTAGGCCATATGAACGACGTGTAGAATGTGCATACAACGTACTATGATCTTGAAAAAATGTTTAAACCATGTTCTGATGAAGTCTATCAATGAAGAAGTGATGGAAGCGAAGAGCCCTTTTATGCTTTGCAGCTCGTTCCCTGATTCACCTATATGCAGTAGTTGTAGAGGAAATTGACTAATGTTCATTCAATCCATTCATCTCATAAAATGAAGGAGGTTTAAACTAGTCTACCCCAGCTGTCGCAAAACATTCCCGGCTGCGCGTTTCTCTCTTTCTCTCTTCCTTTCTCTCTTCCTTTCTCTCTCTCTCTCACATAAACCCCTCTTGCATCGCGGCAGACCCTGTCTAGTGTGAAGCATGGCCGCCCTGAGTACCAAGCTCAGAAGCTAGTTCACTACCCTTCTTGAACGTGCCATCGGGGTTGCGCTATGGAACTAGTTAGTCCGAGTTTACAGCATCGTGGTTCTTGGCTGCTTGTTGGTGTTTACTTACGCCTGCGTCTTCGGTTGTGCTGGTGGTGGTGGTGGTGGTGGTGGTGGTATCGGTATTTTGGGCGCCGTGGGAAGCATGACCGCCCTGCGCACCGAGTTCGCTGGCTATATGTGAGCCCTTGGCGAATGTTCCGTCGGGGTTGCGGCCTGGTTCGCTGCTGGATGTGTTGGATGCTGAGGCTGACGTGGCACCGTGGGATGCATGGCCACCCTTGGCAGCGATGTCTTTGAGTTCATCCTTGGGCAGGTTGGCAAAGTTGGCGGGGTTGGAAGAGGCCATGTTGACGATGTTGTGTTGGTGGTGTAGGCAGTTGGTTCTTGGGTTGAAGTACGGGATGAATTTGGGGAGAATGGTAGAGTGTGATGAGAAAGAAGCACAAGTTGTCAAAGACAGAGGTTCCTCTGGTTATATGCCCCTGACATAACACACGCGCTCTTATTTGCTCCACTACGTAACATCACGTCACAAATACGGGCGGCATGCCTACAGGTGAGCGACGGCAAAAGCTGCAGTTTCCACATTTAGTCGCAGTCGCGCAGATCAGACAAATATTCATGTCTTACTCGCCCGGGAAAAACCGTCATCATAGGAGAAAGACGTTGTAGCCTGTTTGTACCCTTGAGTGGAGTCTCAGACTATGTCAGGGCAGGCTGTGATGTCATGGCACGTGTTCAAGACGCGTGTCGCGCACTCACGTGTAGCCCTGCTGGGCGGCAGCCAATCATATAGACCGGAGGAAATGAGCGCTCGTCTTCGACGTCGCGTATCCCTGCGCGACGGCCTGAGGCTGGGGACTTAGAAACGCGGTCCCCACATGTTCATTCTACCATCTTTCACGCTCTTACTGATACTCCTCACATTATCTACACCAATTGACGCAGAAGCCATGAGTCTAAAGCGCAAAGCCGCCGCCGCCGTGACCGACGCGCCCAAGAAGCCAAAGCAGAATGGTAGCATAACCGCTTTCTTCGGCGCACCCAAAGCTGACCCGGCCAAACCGACTGCTGCAGCCGCCAAGTTTGATCGAGACGCATGGGTTGCTAAACTTACGGATGAGCAGAAAGAGTTGCTGAAACTTGAACTCGACACGCTGCATGAGAGTTGGCTTCCGCATCTCAAAGACGTGCTCGTAACGCCACAGTTCCTGGACTTGAAGCGCTTCCTGAAGAAGGAACTGGCAGGCCCGAAGCCGATATACCCCCCCATGGAAGACGTATACTCATGGTACGACCTGATTTCTTCCCCAATTCCACAACGCGCGTGACCAAAGATGGACTGACAAGAATATAAAAAACAGGTCCCGCCACACTCCGCTCCCCACAGTCAAAGTCGTAATCACAGGCCAAGACCCCTACCACAACCCTAACCAAGCCCACGGCCTCTGCTTCTCCATCCGGCCCCCGCACCCGGCTCCCCCGTCCCTCCAAAACATCTACAAAGCCCTCAAGAAGGAATACCCAGACTACAAGGCGCCGCCCAACCGTGGTGGCCTGCTCACGCCTTGGGCGGATCGCGGCGTCTTGCTCATCAACACGTGCTTGACCGTGCGCAAGAACGAACCAAACTCGCACGCTAACAGGGGCTGGGAGATGCTCATGCAAAAAGTCATTGATACGGTAGCCAAGGTGCGAACGAATGGTGTTGTGTTTTTGGCTTGGGGTAGCCCGGCGCAGAAGCGCATGGCGGGGATCCCTACGGATAAGCATCTTGTGCTTAAGAGTGTGCATCCAAGTCCGCTGAGTGCGGCGAGAGGATTTGTAAGTCTTGTTTCCCGCTGAAGATTTGTGGGTGTGTGAGATGAAAATCATGGGATATTTCGCTAACGTGCGGGTATTGTTTTTTTAGTTTGACTGCGGTCACTTCCGGAAGTGTAATGCGTGGCTTGAGCAGCGGTATGGCAAGGGTGGCGGTATTGATTGGGATCTCAATGTTGATGCCAAGGTCGAAGAGAGTGAGGTCAAGGTCGAGGATGCTAAGGCGGTGGAGCCTGAAGCTAAGGTCGAGGAGACTGAGCCTAAGGTCGAGGAGGCTGAGGCCAAGGTCGAGGAGACTGAAGCCAAGGTTGAGGACACTAACGACCAGAAAGAACCCTAAGATGCTGTTTTGTCTTTGCTTCTCACAAGCACGAATTCTTCTTTTGGCGGTTGGTGTGGAAATGGCGTTTCAAGGGAAATATAGCGTAATAGCGTGTGTACAGTACATCTTCGTTAGTCTAACTTTTGCATTACAGATTAGGGTATTCATCTCAAAAAAATCGTCTTATTATAGTCTTCTCTATTCCTGGTCCGTACTAAGGCAGGCGAGATACTGTATGGCGTTAGGTCGTGGAGTTGTCTGGCGACTAGGTGGGATAGTAGGTATTCGGGTAAAGACAATTCAATTCTATGAACGATAG
>LR132495.1:0-29148 GCA_900634815.1 Paradendryphiella salina | reverse complement strand
AACCATATGTTCGCTATCAGACTCTGCGGGTGTGACGCTTTGTTCAAGCTGACCTCTTTGTGAATGAGGAGGTGGGGGTGGGGGCGGTGGAGCAGGATATCCTGCCATGGTTGCTTCATGCACCCCAAGCGCTTCATCCGCGCTTTCGTACGCCTCCATTTCGACGTCTCCATCGTTATCCTGAGCACCGACCTCATCAATGTCCATGTCGTCTTGTGTATCGGCTGTAGGTCGGCCTTCCTCGTCGTCATCGTCGTCGTCTGAGGCAGTCGTGTCATCGTTGGCGTCAGTTGTTCGTTGCCGCTGGACCCGAATGATACGCGCCCGCCGCTGTATAGGCAGAAGGCCATTGAAGAAGCCATCCATCTCAGCCTCCCTGTCCTCCATCTCGTGGTCATCGAGACCGTTGGTGCCGATGCTCTGATTTGACGCCTCGCTGCCAACGCGCCACGGCTTTAGTAATTCCTCACAGACAGTACGTCTCAGTATTTGGTTGTCTTCGCCCACGCTACAGCCTGCGATGTCCGAGATCCACTCGATGAGGGCACCTCCCATTTGCTCCCTAAATGTATCTCGTGCAGATCGAATTGTGACCGTCAACTTGATCTCCTCAATGATCTTGGCCATCCGAAGGAGATCGCCCAGCTCCGTTCTATATACAATCGCGCTGCGTCCAACGTCGTTTATCTCATAAGCCTTTGCGAGACCAAAGGCCAGTTTCTGTTTGCATGCACGCGCAACCTGGTCTCGTACGTCGTTCACCGTATGCTTCTCGTCATTCCACAGCACTAAACAGTATTCTTCGCATTCTTCGGGCTGATCGCCTGAATCATACCATTTCGAAGTGAGGCGCGAGTTGCGTTCGTCTTGGCGGATGGACTCTGCGCTCTTGGGGTGACGCAGTTGTTCGGGGGAACAGGAAAAGACGTCGATGAGGTAGTCTAGGGTTCGGGCGATGGTGATGCGTATCGTCTCGACGAGTTCGTCTGGCAGCATGGAGCCTTCCCTCGACTTGCCAGACGCCTTGGACTCGCCTTCTGGATCGGCCGAGTGTATGTTGCAATGTACAGGCCGCACCCAAGCCTCGTCGTCCCCACAGTCGCAGCAGCCAGAGTTACCGGGTGATACGCTGACGAAGACCTGGTGGCCCTCGTGGTCCGAGGCATCGAAGCAGCGGGCGCATAGGACGCATGTGTCGTCGGCGGTGCACGTCTTGCAGCGGTATGTGGCCTCCCCGTTCTTGAAGATGTGCCCGCATGGTTTTCCTCTCGCCGCCGCCGTATACTCTGCACCCTCTACTGCGCCTTGTGCCTCGCGCAGGCTCCACGACTTCTCGCCGTCGGTTTGCGGCCCATTTGGGAAGAACAAGGGTAGGAAATCGTCTCGGCCAGCAAGTGAGCGAAACAGGATCTCACGGAGCTCGCGGTCAGAAGCGGGCTCGAACCGGTAGTTGTGTCGTCTTGGTAATTCGCGAAGCTGTCGACATAGTTCTTGCTCGTGCAAGGATATGTACATGATGCAGCGTCGGCAGGCGGAATGGTGGGGTTGTACGATGGTCCGTGGACGCGTTGGGGGCCAATGTCATGTAGTTGAAAGGCAGTAGGGGTGTTGTAAGTGGCTGCTGTGGGCCCGCCACGTGAATGAGTGTTGCTGGTTGTGTGACTGTATCAAGATCCGCGGTAGAGCGGAGGGTTAGGTGCGACGCTATGTCATAAGTTTGCAGGTGAGCGTCTCCATTTGGCGGACCCCCGAGGCACGACCAACGCCACCAAGAGCACTTACTACCCTTGAAAGCTGACTGCCATTTCACCGAAACCGGCAGGAAAAGTGCGGCGGATATGCTCTTTTTATCATATCGGAGTAATCAAGAAGACTAATTCGTTGTATTTGCATGCTCGCTATCAGCTCCGGTAGTGTGCATATATGGCTTCCTTTGTCCCCTCAAGCAGTCTTCTCCTGCGCGACATAATCTCTTGGAGCAATATATATAGTTCACGTTCACGCGTGTATCCAGAAGTCGGGCGGCAATAGAGCCGGGAATCCTCGACGCAACTGCACATGGCAAAAGACTAGCGTCACCATGTCAAATTGGTATTTCGCATGCTGTAGAATACACCACAATAGTATGTGTCCGTCCCCGAGAATCGCAAAGAAAATTCTATTTCATGGTGGCGTTGTCATCTAGTCGCTTTTCCTACTCGTCGTCCTCGGCAGCCTCCATGTATCGCTGCTTGATATCCTTCCATTGGCGCTGCAGACTGTATTAGCACATGCCAGCCTTCACACACGAGGCGATACATACGCCACGGTTCACGGCGTCCCAGATCTTGTCTGAGCTAGTGTCGAAGGCCCTGTTATTCCCATCAGCTCCCATCCTTTCCGCATCCTTGCGTTCTTCGCCGAATTACATACAGTTGGAGGCCGAACGCGGAGCCGAAGACGGCGAACAACATGGTGGTGTTGCTGCGGAGAACCGCGCTGCAGTCGATGGTCAGACGGCTTCGATCGAAGGGCATGCGCAGGAAAAGACTTGCTTGTAGATGGTACCGGCCAGCTGTACACGACTGTCAGCAAGCATTCAATCTCACGAGTGCATCAGTCAACTTACGCCAGACATTTTGAAGGTGTCGAAAGGGCTTGTTGGGCTGGATAGAGGGATGTGGGGGTGCTTCGCTGTCGGTGTCAAAGGGCGAGGTTCGTCGACAAGATTGAAGCTCTCGCGTCACGGGGATTTGCGCTACGCTGATTGGACGCTCGCGGCTCGCGCTTTGTCTTGACCTTTCCCTTGGACCCCACCATGACAACCCTCATACCCTCCTCAGCCCACGCCGATATCGCGTAGCTTTGCGGCAAGCCGTCGGAACGGTCCGGAAACGGCTTCAAAGGAGCGATTGACATCCTCCAACTATTTGCGACTGCCCTACGCCCAAGGGCGCACACCACCTTCGCTCCATCTTGACGGCAGGCGCATCCGGCACTATGCCTTCAGTCGACACTCCCGCCGTCTCCAAGGCCGGCATCACCACCTCAGCCACGGGTGAGCGCCATATTCCGTCATCCGTTCGTTCCGATGGCACTGTACGCAAGGAAATACGAGTTCGGCCTGGCTACCGCCCACCCGAGGACGTTGAACTCTACAAGAACCGCACTGCCGAGGGTTTCCGGAACCGGGGCAAGGCTGGTGTTCCGGGTGCTGAGGCTCTGAAAAAGGAGGAAGACGCTAGCAAATCGAGTCCGGCTGCAAATAAGAATGCTAAGCGGAGAGAAGCGAGGAAGAAAGCAGCAGCTTCTGTGGGTGATGCCAAGGAAGAGGACAAGAACAAGCCAGCTGAGAGCGAAGAGGGGGCCAATTCTGCCGAGAAAAAAGACAAGGAGGTGGCAAAAGCCGAGCCAGCGAAGCCCGCTGACCCTGAGGTTGAGAAGGAGAAGGAAGCCAAAAAGCTCACCAAGAAACTGCGACAAGCGCGGGAGCTCAAAGACAAGAAAGAGAAGGGCGACAAACTACTCCCGGAGCAATTCGAGAAGGTCATCAAGATCAACGAGCTGATACGTCAGCTGGACGGTCTTGGCTTTGATCAGCAGGGAGAGAAGAAGAGCGAGACTTGAACCAAAACCTGCGCACCGTCCTCCAAACGTCCACAGATCCGCCATTCAGGATCGCGGCTTCCTGCCCGACTCGCGGATCCTACAAGCTCTCATTCAGCATGCCGCAAAGGTGAACGCTACTGTACGCTTTGATACCCTCCACGACTGCGTATCCGCCTTGTCTCAACTGGCGTGCATGCCCACTTCGACAAGAGACATCCGTCGGTTTCGTTACCCCACCGCTGCCAATTGCATTCGAGACTTTTTGGTCATCACTGCTTCGAGGTTGTAGCTGTTTGTCAGCCTACCTCACATGTCTCCCACAGTTCTCAGCGCAAGCCAGCCCATTTTGCGCAAACCACCTCGCGTCCATTTGGAGCTTAAATTATGTATTGTAGAACACTTTTAAAAACAAATCTTTATTATAATAGCCTAACTCACTCCCGTTTCCATCGTCGCTTACTCCAAGGTGATCCACAGTCCACCAACCACACCTACCATTTCCCGTCAGCAAGAAGGAAGAGCGTCCTTGCTTTGTTCACGCGCAGAAGCAAAAAAAGACAAAAACATACAACAGCGGGGATTCGCTAGTGGTCACCCACCTAACTACTAATCCGCCGGTATCTTGCTTAAATAGGGCTGAGCGAACGGGAAGCCTTGTTCTCAAGATCCTATGGTCGTATGTGAAATGATAGACAAGTTAATGTTTATTATCCTGAACAAATGTTCACAATTACTGCAAGGTATTCGCGCTGATTCAGATACCGCTTGAAACGTACGCGCACACGTTGCAGCTGATTCTAGAATCATGAGGAATGTAAGAAAGTTACAACAAAGATGTTGAGCCTACAACAGGCAAAATGCTGGGTGTCTATTCTAAGACTGTCTAAGCTACGCAACAGATGCTGGTATTGCTATCCTAGAAAGTACCATTAGCGTTCCGCTATCGTACTCGCTCATTCCAAGTGGATGAACGTTCCTATTTGTTGTCTCCATCTACCAAACCCACCACGAGGAGCCTTCAAGACGCTATCACACTAGCCTTTTGTTATTTCCAATTCTAAATTCTGTATCAAAGGTGGGAAGAATACATTTTTGTTGGGCATTCCACCGGCCCATGCCCCTCGTGGGAGTAGTCGATCCGATCCTGTGAGATGAAATACTACCCTTTGTTACATTACCGTTGCCCAAAGTCGTCTCAAAGTTCTCCTTTCCAAAAAGTACACACATAAATTTTGTCGTTCGTGAGATGTCCGAGGCTGCCGTATGAATGCGAGACTTCAGCATGCGGGGTTGGCGATACGTGTAGGTCTAGGACTGCTTTGTAGACGTAGGTAACGCCGTCAATCTCGAAGCGGCTAATGATTGTGTCAGACATGTAGATAATTTTTTACCAGTCGCGGTAGGCATTTTGGATTGAAACAGATGGTTAGTATATGTATGTATCTTGATTGTCTGAATGACAGGGTGAAGTGGATGTATTGAGAAGAATAGCCATCCCATCTATACATGTATACGGAAGGAATCCACTCTTCCAATATCACTATTCAATTGATCTGCGACATCCAACATGCAACGCTGACATCATATATGGGAATAATCGTAGAACTAAGCTCTGCTGCAGCGTAGCCAGACTACTCGTCCACTCCACTACTATAACCTAACCAACGGATCTGGCCGGAAGTTGAGCATCGAGACCCTTGGGACAGTGACTAGCTGCAGGAACATGCGTAATCAAAACATCGATCTGATCTAGTTTGCCCACGCAGATCTAGTAGTCAAGCCGAGTGCAAATGTAGCAGGCTTCACCGCTTGGGAAAGGAAAATCTATCAGCTTCCATAGGTAGACAAGGCAGGCGGAGCAACGCATGGGTTGGACGATGGAACAAAACAAGAAATTGAAGCTGTACACCCGCCCAGCTAGTAGCTTATCTAGCATCGCAATTTGGTCGGCAAGCCAGGGAACTGCTGTAAGCTGTGGGAGAGTGTGGGCGAAATGAAAGACGAACGGTGAGTGAGAAATGAGGACAAGACAGCGCGGTGGGACAAAGAAAGGGTTAGCATTATTTGAAACTCAAGTGTTTATTTGGCCAATAAAGGAGTACACAATACATGTTGAATTATAGTGAGTAGGCGTGCTTGGTGAATATGGAATGATAGCGACCAGCAGTCGGTGAGCGGAACAGCCTTTCATATATACACAAATCCCCCGCCTTCACCTCAAAAACGCCAGGAAACCTCCGCCACCAGGTAGCATACATTTTCTTGTCACATTGTACTTTCATCATTGAGCCTTGTCCCATGGCAGCGCAAATGTAGACACCCAGTCCTCAACCTCCTTCTTGAGTTCGATGATCTCGGTAATATCCTCGCCTTCACCGACGTACTCTTTGAACGCCGCGACACTGGCAGGATTCTTGCGCCCGGTGTCCTCGGCCTTCTTCTTTGCGTCCTTGTCTAGCTTCTGGGTAATACCAACTGCGCGGTGCACAACGTCAGCTACACGCTTAAAATCAGAAGCTTGGAAGCCACGAGTCGTCATGGCTGGTGTACCCAGACGCAGGCCACCAGGCTTCATAGCCGATTTGTCGCCAGGAACGGTGTTCTTGTTGGACGCAACACCGACGAGCTCGAGGATGCGCTCTACTCGTGCGCCATCAACGCCGCGATCCTTGAGGTCGACGAGGACAAGGTGGTTGTCTGTGCCACCGGAGACGATATTGTAGCCCAGGCCACCGTTCTCCTTTGAGTCACCAAGGCGTTGTGCGAGAGCTTTCGCATTGTCCAGCACCTGCTGTTGGTAGTCTTTGAACTCTTTACTCGAGGCCTGTTGCAGGGCTACAGCCAGAGCAGTAATAGTGTGGTTGTGAGGTCCTCCCTGGTGGCCTGGGAATACTGACGCGTTGATAGGCCCCTCGAGGTCATACATTTCCTCCTTGCCCTTCTTGTCGACTTTCCTTACACCCTTTCGGTAGAAAATCATGGCGCCTCGCGGGCCTCGCAGCGACTTGTGGGTTGTGGTGGTGACGATATCGGAATGAGGGAAGGGAGAAGGAATGACACCGGCGGCAACGAGACCTGAGATGTGAGCCATGTCTGAGAGTAGGTATGCGCCAACTTGATCTGCCAGCTTGCGCATGCGCTCATATTCGATCAGTCGGCTGTATGCTGATGTGCCGGCAACAATGACTTTGGGTCTGTATAGGTGGGCCAATTCAGACATCTTCTCGTAGTCGATGATGCCCGTCTTCTCGTTGAGTCTGTAAGGGAGAGTTTCGTAGTACTTGGAGACGGCGGAGATCTTCTTTGTTGGCGTCTGGTAGCCATGCGACAAGTGACCGCCATGGGGCAGATCGAGACTGAGAATGCGGTCGTGGGTGTTGAGGACGGCGGAGTAGGCGTAGAGATTAGCAGGGGATCCGGACAGGGCTGGGATGAGGGTGTTAGCAGACGACTATTTTGCTTCGGTGACTGACTCACGCTGAACATTAACACCCCATTCTGAAGGACTGAGACCAAAGGCTTTGAGCGCTCTTTCCTGGCATAGGCGCTCTGCCTCGTCAATGTGCTCGTTGCCTCCGTAGTATCGCGCGCCTGGGTATCCTTCTGAGTATTTGTCTGTCGCATCATGTAAGCTTAAGGTGGTGTGATGGCGGCACATAACATACTCTGCATAACACTGCCGAGAGCATCGAGAACAGCTTGCGAGGTGAAGTTTTCTGAGGGAATAAGATTGATAAAGTGCTTCTGTCGGTTCTTCTCCTGTAGTGACATTGTTGTGAGTTTGGCTGTCCTGTTCTTGGCTGTTGAAGACGGCAACGAACCCTGTTGATAATCTCGTAGACTGTAGGATCAGCCTGTTCAAGGTCCTGGGAGAGAATCTGGGTCCTTGTTAGTACTGAGTCCGCCGTTTCCTGCTATCAAAGGCTGTACCTTTTGCTGCGCATCCATACTTGTAGCGTAGCCCCGCCATTGTCGCTGCAGTATTCTTGCGTGGTTTGTCGCAATTGAAGCAGTCGAGCGAGAAGTGAGCTGGCGCAAAGGCGCTCTGCAAGCAGCTCTGAGGTTCGCCATGGCTCGTGGATACTGTGCGCAGAGCAGAGAGCGTGGCGCGACCTTATAAACGTCGGGGATGTAGCCGGACTCGTAGTCTCAATGAGGCAACGAAACGATGAGCTCCGCTTAATCACGGAACTAGAGCAGCGGCGCAAGCCTGGGGCGCGTCGGCGCCGATTAACGTTTCTCCGGCGGAAAATATCAGCGCTTCCGTCGCGCCTCGCTCCCTCTTCTTTTCTTCACGTAACTAAACCCGAGATGATATGAATGCTCTGATTCAGCTGCATCCTCACTCGGCCGGTGCAAGCTGGTCGACGTGGGAGCTGTTGACACGCCCCGGCACCCACCACCTAGGGGGACGAAAATCTCTATGATCGGCGTACGTTGCGTAGACGCGTCTGTTGATGCTGTTGGCGGGTCTTGACGGTGTCGCACCAAGGCGGCACACTTTGGCATGGTGTCACCGCTTTGGGCGCTGCTGTTGATGCGTGTACATTTGTATGTAGCTTTCCAATACAATCTGTTACCAGTCTCGTGATATCCCTCTCGGTGCGCCACTGTTCCAACCTTTCAATGCCCAGCAACTGAGCACGCCTTTGTTATGCTTGATGCAAGGAGCCCACAATGCGCACTGAATAATGTGCTGTCGTTTTGAGCAGCTCCAGTTCTGTCATCTGCATCGTCCACCATCCTCGTGGACTAAGATGAAGTTCCTGTTGGCTACATAGTACCTTAGAAGCCAAACCAACACAAGACGACTCCAAAGGCACAACATTATAGGATAATATCTCTTCTCCACTGAGCCATCTCTCGCAGTGCACCGCAGTTTCTTCCCAGTCATCCCTAGTCTCTTTGTTTCTTACTTTCTCGTCTCTCATAACCATTTCCCACTACCGGCGGACACCACTTCCGACCACACCATGCCCACGGAAAAGGAGACGACAAATACACGCCATGCCCGGAGCAGAACTTGAGTACAGGGCACGGCTTCATGGTAAAGGCAAGTGAAGACTGATAAAGGCATGCGGAGTAGACGAAAGATTTCCGCTTTTCGTTACCTACTTGATCTCATACTCCTCCCACAACTCCACACCATCGCACCTTCCCTCGTGAAAGACTCGCCAAGGCTACTAGCAGATAGCACCCGGAAAGCGCGCGTCCATCATGACCACCACTTCCTCACACGTGCCTACCGTGTCTACATATCATCTCCCACTTCTACCTCCGCCGACTCCCTGACCGCAAGCTCAACCGCACGCTCAACCGTACGCTCAGCCTACACTCGTATACAGCTGTGTCTCCACTTTCTGTGCGTACTCGTTCATGCTACACCGTCGCTAGCACCACCTAGTGAGCTGTAGGCCTACAAACGCTCGTCATGGCGCCTAAACCAAAGCCATCGGACCTACTTCGACCAACAACACCACCCGCTGGAGACAGCAGCTCCGAGCTCGAAAGCCCATCCAAGATTACAGAGTACAACCAGAAGACAGGTCGTCCGGTTCGCAAGAGCGCGGGGAAGATCAAGAAGGCGGCGGGCTATGTCGATTTCGAAGACGAAGACGACTTTGGGCCACTGACTACCGAAGCGAGCGACCAAGAAGACGAAGAGGATATGCGGCCACGTAGTCGCGGAGATAAGAAGAAGAGCAAGAAAGAAGTCTCCAAAAAGCGCAAACGCAGCCCCTCGCCCCCATCTCCTCATCTCCAGCCTGTCATCTACGACCAAGAGCTTGATGAGCTGACTGACAACGAAGAAGGAGGCTCTTTCCATCGCAACGCTCCGAAAAAGCCACCAATGACGCTGCAATTCAACGTACCACTAGGTTTCCATGGCCCGCTTTTTGTCAAGCTCGATCGCGGCCTCATCGAGAATAACGAACAGGACACACGTCATGGCATCAGACGAAGCAAATGCGGGAAGATTCGTACCGCTTCTCTGCCACCAAAAGAAACGGCTGCTATGCATTCTAAAGGATTTGCCGATTTGCCTCCAGAGTTGCGTAACACCATCTATCGCTACCTCTTCGCACGGAAAGACAAAGAGCAGAGACTCAGGATCCCAGTAAGCCGGCAGAGTATTGCAGGCGCCCTAACAAAATCCGCCCAGTTTCTCAGAACCTGCAAGCTGGTGCACAACGAGGGCTGCTCAATCCTGTATGGCGAAAACACTTTCTCGTTTCATCGACATTACGATACCCGGGGCCCGTTCTGGGAGGTCGTACCTAAAGAAATCGGTTACCAGGACGTGTTGCACTTCCTTAAGATGATCGGACCAGAGAACATACAATATCTGCGCGAGATCAAATGGGTATTTGACGACGCACATCCGCGGAATACGCCTTACCACGACTCCAATGAGAAGCGCCGCTACCTTAATGATGAGTACCTGCTAAACTGCCTGCGTATTCTGCGTGATGCAAAGCTCCGTAAAATTTCCATGTTCTTTGGTGGTCGCCGACAGTTGCAGCGCTCCGACGTCAAATTCTTGGGATACCTAGAGCAGGTCAAGGCAGACGAAGTGACTCAGCTCCCCGATCAATATTACTCTTCCCGGGATAAGATTTCGCCATTGGCGTGGCCTAGGCTCAGAGACACCATGAGGCGCAAGGAGAGACTTTACAAAGAGGAATAACTCCTGCCCGATGACGAGAATACATTCGGCTACACTGACCTTGTTTCTGGCGACTTCCATTTGACCCATATTACTGGCTTCATGGTTATTACATATGTGCATTCCATAAACTGTTCAGGCGTCTTTGCAGGGTTCGGGTATCATACTTATCCAAGGATGTGGGAGGTTGTGTCCGATCTCAATGCCGGTTATCAGCCAGCTAGCGGATGTCATATCCTCAGGTGTTTTCAAGGCGAACTTTTTCCATGTGGAACCCATTATGCCCGTGTATAAATCTCTTTGCCATTACACAAAATAATGTCATGACAATATAAAACATAAAATCACATCTACAGCTCCACGTCATGGTGATTGGTGCGATTAAAAATAGGCTTTTTTCTCACTCCCTACAGAACCACTGTTCGTCGATCGGAACGTCGTTCCCCAACGACTAACATGGGCAGCAAACTACGTCCACGGGTATCACCTTACCCCACTTTGGTAGCTTGGGCCCAGAGGTGGACAACGGAACACTACTCGTGTACCTTGCATAAGCGAGCCGAGCAACTGCACGACAGACGGGGAGAAACCCTAGATCGAGATCAGCAATTATAAACCGGTATCAAACTCTGTCATAGTAAGAAACGATATACATGTTGGTCAAGACAATGATAGTGGTAGTGGTGGTGAAGAGTAATATGCAGCTACATGCATATACCCGCCCGTTGCAGCAGTTGAAACTTCATGTGTGTACGCGCGCACCATGCCGCGCTTTGCATGTGCAGCTTTTCCCACCTTGCATTTTGGTCTCCGCGTACGAATGGACATGTTCATCCGTTCTTATACCAGGCATTGAGGACGGTAGAATGAGGAATATGACATATGTTGAGCGAGGCATTTAGCCTACGGGGCACAAGTTGGGACGTATCTTCCGATGTCTATCCTATGTGTGATATAGCCGGCTTGTCCGATTCGCTGAGTCTACAGCGAGGAAACGTGGTGTGATTGGCTGGGATTAGTGATATTGATTGGGAATCTTGGGGCGGAGTGTGAGGATTGTATGAACATGATGCGAGTATTCCAAGTGCTTCCGCTACAAAGTCGCGCGTCAATTCCTTGGTCGTTGAGCCTTCAGAAGAGAAGGATGTCGTGTACAAGCGACTCGATGCAGTCCTTACAAGAAACGCGCAATGGTCATTATTAGAAACTTGGTATCGACTTTTCATCTAAATTCAAAGTAGAGGATGCATTATAGCTCACGCGACCACACGTCGAGATTAAGGCAGCCAATCCTCCCTTCCCCCCTTTCGTTGTGAAACATGTAATACGCGTTTAGTTCGTTAAGCATAGTATTCATTCGATTCGGCCGGTCAACGGTAATCACGGAATGATCCGCTTCGGAAATGAAACATTGGTCCGACCGTGAATTATGCCGCTTTTCCTTTTCGCATCTTGTATTCTTCTATCCATCCTGCAGCCTTGTCTTTGGGTATCACGCTAATGGTTACTAGTCCATCGACGATCTCTGGCTTGCCACTTCCGAGAACCTTGCCTAGACTCATCTTCTTGCCCACTTTGATTAGGCCGCCTGATGACGTCTCCATATAAGCTTCTACGTTGTCCATGGTGTACTCGTGCTTGGAATCCCACGGCAGGGGGAAGATGTAGGACAGGTGGTCGTCTAGTTTCTCCCTCTCGGAGAAGGCTTTGATGAAGTCTGATTGTGAGTCCATGGGGTAGAGGAGTATAACGGGGAATGAGAGTAGTGATGAAGGATCCATGCTGTTGTCCAGCTTGACTGCAGCGTCTTCTAAATCCGGCGGCTTCGCCGTGCTACGTGTGAGTATGTTTCTGGCTTTCAGAGCAAGCGCCAGTGTCGCACGTTCGGAGGCCGCCTTGGCTTCCCGTTCTTTACGTGCCTTTTCGACCGATTCTATGTACTTCTTTCGGGTATCGATCTTGGTTTTGAGAGCTTTGAGAGGTGCGTTGGCGGGATCGAGGGCTAGTCCCTTGTTGCAGGCCCAGGCCGCTTCGTCCAGCTTGTTCAGCTCTAAGCCGGCAGTAGCTGATCTATAAAATGCTTTGACGTTTGATGGGTTGATATGAAGCGTTGCTACGCAGTCTTGGATGCAAGAGCGGTAATTTTCTACATTGTATCAGCGTCTGATTGGATTTCGCCCAGCTGTGCTTTTCTTGGGGAAGACTTACTCTTCTCCAAGTTGCATAACGCTCGGTTGACATAGACGGCCTCTCCGATCGCCTTCTCTTTTTCTGCTTCCTCTTTTTCGTCCACCTCAACGTCAATAACATCAGGACCTTCTGCATCTGGGTTCCGGCTGGTCTGAGGGCCCTTTAGGGCTGCGATTGCCTTGTTGTAAAATTCTTTCGCATCTGACCACTGCTTTGCCCTTGCACATTCGTTGCCCTGCTGTCGGAAGTTCTCCGCGATTTCGGCACGGGTGCCTTCGTATGCCATGGCCCTCAACGCTTCCAGAGCCTCGTTCATGCCTCCCTCGCCATCAGTTTCATCCAGGCTCGTCATAAAGAGTGGCATGCGGTTCATCTCTTTCAGCAAATCGTCCATGGATTTTGACTTGACGTCGGCCATCTCTGGCGGCAGGCTGACAGACGCCACTGGCGTTGCCCTGTCTTGATCTGCTTGTGTCATGATGCTTGTATTTTTTCTTTGTTCCCTAATGATGTTGAACTACGCTCAAGTTGCGCCTTCGATGACTGCCCACCCGAATTTTCGGCGGATGGTTGCTTAGTCACGTTACTCTGGCGGGGTTCATGGACCCTGGCTCTTCTGCATCTTTATCCTTGTCCATCCACCACCACGTACCGGGTAAGCCCAGCGGTCCAGGAAAGCATGCTACACTAGCAAAGCAACGGCCAGAGGAGATGGCGCAGGACAGCGAGGGGAGCATGCTAAACGCCAGATGCGCCCGGCACCATCGCTTCCGCCTCATGCTATAGTGTCTGAGCGTTGGACAAGGCCAAGTCCGAAGGAATCCTAGCCGATGACGACGCGAATCTCCTATTTGCCGGGCTGACACAAGTCTCTCCGACAAGGCCGAGCGAGACCCGGCAACATCTAGAGTGACCACATCATTGCTGAACTTCCAGTATCCAAGGCGGCTGGTCTTTTCCACACTGGCATCATGATGCAACGCTCGGCTAGGCCGTAGCAAGGCTCCCTGCAGCTGTCCTGCAGCCGTCCGCACATCGGGTCCACTCTTTGTGGGTGCAGGTGGACCAGAAGCACATGCAAATGCTTCTAACCTGTAATGCAGTTCGGTACAAGACTTGATCGGACTCACGAATAATGATCCCCGAGCCGCTCCACCAGACTGCAAGGCTGATTATTAGTAGGTCTTCAACCAAAATATGCATCGATCGCGTCAGTAACGCGACAGTGAGCGCGACGCCTGGTCGGTCTACTTCTCCCGCGTGGCACAGTCTAGCCAGGGGTCAAACAACCTGAGGCGGTTTGCTAGGTCAGGCCACCAAGTCACCGACGTCTTGGAGTCCTTTCCCGCAATTCCTTAATGTCCGACTCCCCGCATTGTGTCTGGGACCAAAAGTTCCGGCAGACCATCACCGTAGTCCGCTATAGCATTGCAACCGGAATGCTGGAGGAACCTGAAGCAGCTCCCGGCAGTTCCAACTTGGAGATTTGCGTCGATCTGGACTCATGTTCGGCTCTTGCACTGCCAAGAGTGCACGGATATCTCTTTCGTCTGGAAGCAGAAATTCCTCTACTTGTTTGACTCTCCATGGGTTCTGGGCAACACAGGATGAGGCTGATCACTCGTGCAGCCGCCTGCCCCATTGAAAAACCATGCATACCTTTTCGCGAGCATCAAATTCTTACTGCAATGGTGAGCGAAGCTTCGATCATGACCTCGAGACCGAAGCTCTAATTGCAGGCTAAAACCTAACGGTATCGCGCCGGATCGTCGGGCGCCATCCTAAGTTTAAATGCTCGGACCGCAAATTGAGCGCGCCTCTTACTCAGAATCTTTCCCGAGTAGGCCCAGTTTACGGCGCGGTCAAGTGGCTGAAACTCTCGATCACTTCTCTTCATCACGGCCTGGCGTATCCTTAAGCTACTGGTAGGACGAGATCTTTGCGGAGATTGGACGATGTTAATCTCGCTGATGATTGTGCGCGACCTTTTGTTTGAGACCAGCGGTTTGCCAGGAACCCTGCGCCTCTCATCCACTAGTGCTGCCTCGCACCTCATCACACCCCCTTCGCCGACGCCGTTGCCAGCTGCATTCGTTACAACCTGCCCCTTGTCGTGTCATTCCCCTTTTACTCGCAAGACATTGGCCATCGTCGCGGGACGCATTCAAGGGAACGTTGGACCTAACATCATAGCCAATGAAACTTGGCTAGAAGGCGGCAAGCGGAAGGCTTGAGCCAATAAGTGGCTTCGTACTACAGGGGACCCTCGGCCTGGGACCTGCATGCAGGGACATTTGTGCTTGCTAGTTGGGAGGCGTGCATAAGCTCATCGACTCGGAGGTAGAAACAAATTTGACAGGCACAGATGGGGTTGATTGATTCTATGATCTTCATTCGCCCTCTTGACCACCTCCCGTCTCCCCCAGGGGACTGTGCGGCGTTGTGCCTGCGTTCCGGGATCAAACCTGATGCATGGGCGATCAGCGCGTTCAGTTCAATGCTCAAGTTGTGCCTTGTCCCTCCCTCTTCTCCTCCCCCCAATTACGCTCCATGCAGTTGACGACACACGGAGTTTCTTTGGCATTGCTCGCCTTGCCCGTTGCCTGACAGTTCTCTTCATACTCTCAAAAGTGATTTACTCCGCGTCGTTAGTCGCATTCTTCGTCTTGTTGGATTGCTACATTGTTCAGTTGAGCAACGCACTTGGTTCGGATTACTTGACATTAGCTTTCACGTCATTTATTAAAATTGTACGTATGCCAGCGATCAAGTCTGTCCTGACGTACTATGACTTTCGGATGCTAGATTGTACTGACCCTCGAGGTAGAACAGAGATCATCCGCACGCTGCCTATCCAAGTCGACGCCCGCCACACCGGCCCACACGTAAAACCTAACGACGTTGCATATCATTGTACATCTGCGTGTGATTTCTACGAGAGACCGGTCGCTCCACAGCCATCCGTGTTATAGTGACTTGGACCGGTACGTGGACCAAAGCGTGTGCAGTTGAGACTGGATCGCTGTTGGTATTAGGTGTTCTCCCGTATTTCACCATAGGCATGTGTTGATTCATACACGCCCGCAGCACCACTTCATTGTGGTTCTGATCTCTCCAGTACATAACAGCTGTCTCTCGACACGATATACATTCCTTCCAACATGTCCCCCGACTACTTTTCGGATCAGGAGGCCTCTATCGCCAACCATCCGCTACCCACTCCTGCTGGTACTCCATACGACTCTCTGTCACTGCAGACCTCCAGATACGATGGACCCAGTAGTGATATCACTAGTTCGCCGCCTCCCCCGCCAGATACAGGGTTCAGTTCAGATGATGCCGCCAATGATGAAAGCATTTCGATTCTTGATCCCCGTCGCTTCACTCCAACACTACATGCCAATCTGGTCTCGGAGATTCTGAACCTCCGCCGAGAGCTCGATTCTAAACACAGATTCATCGACGACCTGGAAGGAAACTTGGATACGACCCGTACTGATAATGAGTCGCTTGCGAAACAGTTGGCATCGTCTAACAAAGAAGGCAAAGCTGTAAAGCGCCAGCTTCAACATTTTGAGAACCAAACACTTGCTGCTTTGGAAGAAATCGCAGGCGAGAGGGACAAGATGAAGGAAGTCAATGCGGATCTGCGACAGAAGCTTGCCGCAGCAGAAAAGAGGACGCGAAGCCAAGACGACGATTCAACCAAAGTACACGATATGTGGGCTCGTGAGAAGGAGGAATGGGCTGCAGAAAAGCTAAAGTTGGAACGGCGCGTTCATATTTCGGAAAGCCGGTTGAGGATGCTCCTAGAAGAGATCGCCATGCAAGAAGAGGCTAATGAGCAAGCCGGTGTTGAAAGCGATGCGGAAGACCCGACCCGGGACACTGGTATACCGGAGAGCGAAGCAGGTAGCATCCGTTCATCGCCGCAACGCAGATCGTCCACTCGTCTTGGACGCCATTCTAGGAACCGGAGCAACAGCAGCTGGAAGAGCATTGGGCGTAACTACCGCATGTCTCTAATGAGTGCAGATGGATACGTCCGCGGCAACGGTATGAGCCTTGCCGACGAACTCATCTTCGATGAAGAAGAGGAGGAATTAGATGAGCTGGAACTTGATTCTGATGACTTCCCCGAGAATGAGATGAGAGCACGACGAGCCCTGGAGTCCCGACAGTCGATGTTACCCGACGAGAAAGCAAAACGCATTCTTGGTCTGAGCAGCGAATACCAACAAAGCACCCGGGATAGCCCTGTCATGACGGCTGAGGACACCGAGCCGAGGAAGTCGTCTTATGAAACAGTGCAATCCTCAGTTACGCTGGCGCCTCGCGACATCACCCTGGTTTTTCCACCGACCAGGCTGATCTATGTTGACACTGGCGTACAGCCCTCACCCCCGCCTTCTCCAACGAAGCCTGTCATGACGGAAGCTGCATCACAGACGACCGAGCCACCTGTTCATATGAAGCTGACTGAAGTCCCATCAACTGCTGCAGAAATCGAAGCAAACCAGAGTCGTAAGCGAGTCTCCGTGCCCTTGAGCTCCAGCCCGCCATCCCATGCCAACTCTGAAACATGCACAACGACATCGACCTCTGTACAAACCGTTGAACGGCCTGTAAGCCCGCCGCCAACTCCGAAGCTTCCGCTGCCTTCAGACCAGGTTCCTTCGTCGCCCGTACTCCAAGCTGAGCTCGTGTCTACAGCCACCCAGACTGAGCCTCCGGTTGAAGCAGAGGTCGTACCTGAAACCCCCAAAAGGGCAAACCCTCCAGCTCCCGTCTCCATTCCTTCGATTGCGATACACGCGCCGACATCCGCGCCTTCGTCGCCAAAAGCTCCTCTTCTTCCCCCACGTACGAAGACGGTATCAACTCAGACTAGTGGAGACCTTGCAGCTCCAATGCACTCGACGGCCATGCAAACCGAACCAATTAGAATTGATCAGAGGCCTGTCAAACTTCCCGCTCATCTTCTACCTTCCGCTATTTCCTCCAATCCCGGAACGCCTGATATAGAGAACAGGATCATGAAGAAGGACTCCCATCATTCTGGCTCTAGCGACAATGAGCAATTTACCTTGATCACGCCTGCGCGTCAAAATCTTACTACTCGCCTCGAAAAGGTTGCCGACAAGGACGTCGAGAATCGCTATCCTGGGAATAACGACAACGGTCCCCTGTCGCGCCAGCTCCACCCAGAGGTCCTCAATCGGCCATTCCGCACCAGCAGTCTGTTTGCAGGGTTCGACGGTCCATCTTCTGATGAAGAAGATGAAGCAGACCTAAGTGATGATGACTACAGAGTCCACCAATACTCTACGCCAATGCTCTCGTCACGCAATGCGAAGAGTGGACGACCAGTAAACCCTCCGACACCTGTGCCAGAAGACAAGGAAAGCACACCAAATCCCAGGCCTTCGGAGGATTCCATCAACAGCGTTTCAATACCCTGCAAGCGTAGCTCGATGGAGAAGCCGTCCAAGGTTGGTAAATCCTCGCGTAACTCGATCGGTCGCCAGCCCAGCATTCGACGATCTGCGATGATCCAGAGCAGCACTGCAGCCCATGCCCGCTCTCGCAGTCCAAGCATCGGCAGCCTGGGATCGGGCAACTACTTGCCTAAGCCACCGTTCCCAGTGCCTACCCGTTCTAGCTCACGAAATAAACCGGTAAGCAAGAGCGAAGGCTCTCAAAGCCCTACGCCCCGCAACAGTGGCTCGTACGCTGGACGCCGACCATATGGCGTTAAGCATCAACGGAAAGAAAGCTTGAGGAAGGTTCGATCTGCTGCGCCTGTAACGAAGACTTCCCGCTCTCGCAGTAGATCTCCGACACTTCCAGCCACTCCAAGCAATGCCGATACTTCGTCAATCCCACCACTCCCTAGTGACATTGTTAGTGCGAGCGGCTTCCGCCATCGATATCAGCTTTCAAGCGCTACTGCAGCCACAGGCTACACAGCCAACGGCTCCACCGAAGGCTCAGTGTCGCAAACCAGTGTTGTTGACGCAATCGCTGCATCGATGATTGGAGAGTTCATGTGGAAGTACGTTCGCAAGAGGAAGCCTTTTGGTGGCCCCGAAGCATCGGTAGACGTCAGTCGCGCAGCAGAGGAGGCTTCTCTGGCCAACCATGGTGTAAGACACAAACGCTGGGTCTGGATCTCACCGTACGAGAGGGCAATCCTCTGGAGCAGCAAGCAGCCCACATCTGGTTCTGCATTGATGGGCAAGAGTGGTCGCAAACGTGAGTTCCCTGCGCTTCTGACATACATACATTACTAACATGTCTTCAGTCGTCATTCAGTCTGTCCTTGACGTCGCTGACAACTGCCCTCCCCCAAAAAACGAGACCCTTTTCAATCGCTCCATCCTCATCCTTACCCCTGCGCGCGCTCTCAAATTTACCACATCATCGCGTGAGCGCCATTACCTGTGGCTGACTGCCCTCTCTTTCCTCGCCCACTCAAGCGCGCCCATGCCAGATCTAGGGTCTTTGCCCCCCATCCCACCATCCGCCGACGAGACCGAACAACGTCAACAAGGCGCAACGCTCCGCCGCAGCCGCGTTCAAGACTCTGTACGTCTCGCCAAGGGCCGGGCAAATCCGGTCATGGCACGCTACGCCGCGCAGGATGAGCCCATGCCTAGTCTCCCTTCACTCGCCGGCTTCGACGGGCCAGTGCAAGACTCTGCCAGTCCGCCCGTCATCCCACGTGGCCCACAGCACGGCAGGAAGAGGAGTTCGACTGGGCCTAGCGCACCACCCCCGAGCATTCCATTCCGAAGCTTCTCTCATCAACACGTACCATCCATCTACTCCAACGGCTCTTCCGACATGTATAGCGCTGGCGTACCACCATCCGTGCCTTCGTCTGTATACAACCCCAATAGTGGCGCTATGAGTTCTCGAACCTCGGAGGCAAGCACCTCGACCCGTCAGCATTTCTTCGATACCATGGGCACCGTTCGTATGGAGGCTTTTATCGACAACGCTCTTGGTGATCAAAAGCAGCTGGGCAGCTACGCCACACGAGCACCGCACATGCAGCACCGTCGTCGTCGAGGAAGCAGCCAGTGGAGCGCCAGTACCCGCGATCAGTCTAACCGTAGTGGTGGTCTCTTCGACTTGGACGGTGGTAACGATCCCTTCCGCGGCTTCTAAACGAATGGCCCGCGCTTACGATTCACTCATGTGTGACGGGCATGCTTGATGGTCGATCGCTTTTCGCCGCCTCTTGCTTGTTGTTTGTTGTATTCAAACTTGCTTCCGCCTCTCACTTGTATCATCTCCTATACCATTTCTTTGTTACTAGGGCTACGACCCATATGACTCGACGTCATCATCACTGCGGAGGCACATCGACCTTTCCTGCATATCTCTCCTACTGTCCCTTCACTTCAACCCATTATATTCTCTCATTTTCGCTCGAATCACCCTAGGGGCCTGGTTACAAAGAGCTAGAAGCGGGTCGCGCTCACGCGCAACACATCACCATATACCGCCATATTGTAATGTTTCCTTCTACAATGCTGGCTTCACTGCTGCGCACGCTTGATACCCATTGCCGCCCAAATTGTCCACTGGGCAAAGCTCCATGGCAGGGCACTTTTTCCATGCTCATTCTGTCTTTCCTCACTTTTTTTATGCATTAGTACTATATCCCATTTGTCTGGTTTGGGCGGACGTGAAGGGCTAGGCTTGGTCGTGTTTGAGAGGCTATTAAACAGGGGGAGGGTATAGGTTGATAGTTCACAAAGAATGAATGGTACACAACCGAAACCTATCGTTTCTTTCTTCTTGGGAAAGGTGCTTGCCATGGATCATAAGGTTGCCTCAGATATCGATGATCCTACGTGTGAAGCAACTCGTCGCGGTGTGACTTGCTCTGTTCGGTATGTATCGGCGTCCGCAGTACGTTGCGCTCCACTCCCCTCCCCTCACATCACTTATCTTTGAACCAGGTTCTTTGACCTGACCCCACCACCCTGCAAGGTAGCCCGAATACATGATGTTATATAATTCTTATTTTGCTTTTGTCAACATCAAACACAGCCAATCAGAGCTCTTCAATCGGTTTTGTAGTGTATGTTCTTCTTACTCCACACACATCAAGCTTGCCCCCGCTAATAAACCATCACAGGTAGCGGTTATCACTCCGGATTCTGATTTCTTATCAGTGTCTTCCGGCAACCCCGGTTCGATTCCGGGCAAGACCTCGATTTTTTTGCCATTTTTTTTCTTATTCTTGCTCACATCTGCGTCTTTGTTTCTTTGGTTGCGAGGAAGAAAATAAGGGTGAATGATCATATCTCTTCAGTTCAATATTATTCCCTATTTGCAATCACAACACAAAACGTGCTGCGCCTACCATTACCATGTCCTTTGATGAGCATACATGAACCCAATATAAAAAGTTGGGGAGACTGCGCAATGCTAGATGGCATGCCGTCAGATATCACAAGGAAACGTCAGAAAAAGAGTCTGCAAACAGGAGAGAGAGAGCGCCGCCGCTAAGGTAACAACAGAACAGTGTAAAGCAAGAAAAGAAAGTGATAACGGAAATGCGTCAGCAAAAGAACTTGTACACCTTCTTCCATCTCGGCCATTTCTTCTTCTCTTCACGCTCCTCTTCAATCAGCACTTGGATATTCAATTCTCTTATACCGGTCACGAGATCCATGTTATGCGAGCGCACGACAGAGGTGCGGTACCAGAATTTGTAGGGGAAGTAGAAGGCGAGTGTGACGGGCAGAGCGAGGTAGACGCTAAAGAAGCGCTGGAGGCGTTGTGAGATCGTCAAGACGGCCATGTCGATTGGCGCAACAGAGACGTAGAACTGTGCAACGAGCACCAGTATGTTCAGCGCAAAGCCGACGTAGGAACCGATCAAGCCAGGCTGAGAACGGAAAGCAAGCTCGTTCAGACTGTGGCCTTGGACTTTCCAGCCCTGGCGGAAGCGAATGTGCGCTAGACAAATGGAGGACCATGTGAAGACGGCTGAGAGGGCGGATAGCGCGAGCAACCAGTTGAACGCGGCATCTTGTAGATGGCGTTCTGCGCCTGCGAGGAAAGCGAGGAGACCGAGCGAGGAGGCAAACGCGATGGAGACGAGAGGGCGACCCTGACGGTCAATGTATGCGAAGATCCTGGGGGCTTGACGTTGCTCTGCTAGCGCAGCGAGCGTGCGTGAAGAACCGTAGATGGAAGAGTTGCCGACTGAGAGCACAGCAATCATGATGACGGCGTTGAAGACCGAGGGCAGGCCTTGGATACCGGCATTCTTAATGGCGATGACAAAGGGAGAAGCCACTGCGTCGGCAGCGTTCTTATCTTGGAGGAGGCGTTCATTGTTGTAGGGTACTAGCAGTCCGACGATGGTGAGGGAGACAATGTAGAACAGAGAGATGCGCCAAAAGACTTGCTTCACGGCAGTAGGAAGCGACTTGCGCGGGTTGGCTGTTTCGGCCGCAGCGAGACCGACAAGTTCGGTTCCAGAAAAGGCAAAGGCTGCGTTGACGAAGACGCTGCAGAGTCCTTTGAAGCCGTTGTTGAAGGGGCCTGGATCGCGCCAGTACCTGCCGCCAATGTAGCCACCATCGGGGCCTCCACCAATGTTGATGATGATGCCGAGAATGATGAAGCCAATTACTGCGGTGATCTTGATTATGGCAAAGATGAACTCGGCTTCACCGTATCCTTTAACGCCGAAAAGGTTGATGACGATAATCAGCACCAAGAAGACGGCCACCCATGCGTTGTTGTTGACAGAGCCGTTGTTCCAGTATTCGATTGTAAACGTCGCAGCGACAATTTCCAGTGGTAGCACGACAAGCCATTGCAGGGCATAGTTCCAACCCATGGCGAAGCCCCATGCGGGATCCAGAAAGCGAGTCGAGTATGCGGAGAAAGAACCAGCGACAGGGAAAAGCACCGCCATCTCACCCAGAGCATGAACGGTGGTGTACAGCATGATGCCGACGAGACAATAGCATATGACGAGTGATGCTGGGCCGCCGTTTGCTAGCGCCTGTCCGGAACCGACAAACAGACCGGTACCTTCTGAAAGTTAGCTGCAGAGATAGTGACTTGGTTGACACAGGGCAGAACCATACCGATGGAACCTCCAATCGCGATCATCTGCAGATGGCGACCTTTTAGCCTCCGCGCCAGTGGTGAGTTTGCCGTGTTCGTAGCTGCGGCTTCTGGATCGAATACGTTGCTATCGGCACCCATAGCAGCCTTGGGCGTCATTGTCATGACGAAATTCGGATCCCTCTTGAAACTCTCGATAACGCGCCGACCCAAACTTTCCTGGTACCGTGATGATTCGCCATAGTAGTCGGACCCTTGCGACGCTCTGCCAAAACTCTTTTCGGTGCCGTACATGTCGTCGTCTACCGTCATGGTGGGCGGGCAGCGCAGGCGACGCGGTAACAACAGGCGCGAGAGAAACAAGAGAGTAGAGTGCAGTGGTTCTGAACGTCGGTCGATGTCGCTGCAGTGCGGCCGTCAAGGGAAGTTACTTTTTCCCGTGCAATGGACGCAGGGGGAGGGATATGACTGCTGGCGTCCAGATCTAGGGTGGTTGGGCTTGGGCCTATTCTTGAGCGTGAGCAGGTCAAAGGTTAGGCCCAGATTGCTGGTAGGTTAGGTCAATGGAGCGACCGGGGTAAGCAGCTGCAACTGGCTTAGGTGTGGGAGCGACTTTATCGCGGCAAGATGCGAGGCGGCTTGATCCTGAGGTGAACTGCCAAACCTTATCCACCGACGGAGTCGCTCCTTTGCTCCCTCGCTGCTTCGATGCTTCGCCTCCGCTGCCTCCACTCGCTCGCACGGCGTGCACGGCAAAAGCCCCCCAGCCCCAACGGTTCAAGCCGACGACGCCAGACGGCCACTCTCGGTCCCGCATTACTCCAGATGTGCGTCTCACGTGTCGGGGTCAGTACCGGGCTTGGGCAGTGGCTGCCGGCGCTATCAATGCAGCCTCGGTGTCGAGCCTCGTCCAAGTCCAACGACGCTCGGACCGCGCTTATCGCAAGTGCACACCAGCACTCTTGCGGCATGTGCTCGCAAGACCTGCCCCTCCAACCCAACAATCGTAGCTTCTGCAAGTGATTGCGAATCCGTGTCTACTGGCCGTCGTCTGAGTCTTCACATCCCACAGTCACCCGTTGACCCGTTCCGCAGCCGCTGCTTTAGGCCTTGCCCCTCGGAACCCAATACAAGCCCGCGCTTGGCCTGGAACATGGACGAAACTAACTGATACCCCGGCACAGATAGAGCTGCATCGTTGGGAGTGTGCGACACGATGGCTCGACGGACAAGACTGCGGGGCCAATCACGCCTGCAGTCAGCTCACAGCGCCACATTGCATGTCCCTTTTCCATAGGCCTGAGCATGCGCGACCGCCCTCACAGTGCAACTCCGATAAACGCGTAGGTGGCACGGGCAAATCACCTGTGTCTTGCCGAACCATCTCCCTTACCAGCCCTTCATCGGCAGCTCCTGCCATATGCAGGGCCGTACAATCTAATGCTGTCTCCATCCCATGCAGGTACAGTCGACACTTCCTCAGCCGCCGCTTCTAGCCCTGAGTCCATCTCCCAAACACTGAGATTCCAACACCATATCGCAATCCATCCCGCCTTGTTTCAGTCCGCCCGACGGCGGCCCGCAGTGAAGGATACGAACACTCCGCCTCGGCCCCGCATGCCCTCGCACAAAAGACACGTCCGCTCGTTACGACGAGGGATACATTGGTGCAACGCTCTAACTGCGTACCAGTTCCTCCCTCAATCACATCCATCCGCCTATCCATCTGGACCGGCATTTGTGAGACCACCATCAAGCCTGCCAACGCAACATCATGATAGTACCTGCTGACATTCCGATTACGAAGAGGATATCATTCTATTATCACAACATCCCACGTAAGCATCTTCCCTCGGTAAGAACGCATAATCTGGACGCGACCGTTTGTGCCTGCCTTCCATTATGGGCAAGGTCCGAATACGCCCCAATGCATAAGGCAAGTCACCACCGACGCCTCCACACTATCGCAACCTTTCCTTTGACACTTGCGATAACACCACGCCCCGAATTCGTAAAGCAAGTCCGCACGTGAGAGGTTCGAAAATGGCTCAGCATTATGTCACTAGCATCCACTCACAGGAACAGGCGAGGACCGACTGATGAGCACATTTGCTTTTTCATTCCATTGCGCTTCGATGATACAGCCATCCCTGTCCATGCACTGATGCACAGACTGATCTTCCCAGCTGACCTTGCATTTTCCGGAGAAGCAGCTCGTCGCAAGTGGCGCTGCGCGCCGTTGATCTCCACATTTGTTTTGTCAACCATCATGCAATCTATACATTTTACCATTGTTGAAAGAGCACAACACATCGACACGTCGTAGATCTGATCATGTGCATGTTGAGAGAACGCACAGCTGCCGAATCCGTGACTGTCATGGTCCTTGCTACGTTTCATGTAGCACACAGCTTTACTGCGCCGTTACCACTGTGTGCGCCATTTCCCACATCTTGGCTGCTGGACACCTGCCTCGTGCGTGTCATATGGCAATTCTCCCGCACGGTGCGTGAAGACATTGCGCAATACGCAGATCAAACCTTCTTCATCGGCCATTGCTCAAATGAGTGACCACCAAGCGATCAACATGTCACTGACAATCTCATACTCGATCGAAAGTTCCTCACGGCCCCTTCCCCCGATAATCTTCCCATTCAGAATCTAATCAGCCGCATCGTTGGTACCTTTACTACACTGAAGATTATCTTCGGACCTTATCCACAGCAGATGCAGTACGCTGTGACACTACTTGTCCCAATTTAACCTTGATTCCGAATGCAGGGTGTGCACCACACCGCCTCTTGAACGCCAATGTGCTACAGAAGGCTTATTTTGGATGAGAAGAAATCCCTACTGTTTCACCTGCTGTACCTGCTGTATATGCATACACGTGTCCATGTGCGAGGTTGTCCTGCGTTGTCGATTCGCCATAGCAAGCGCCTAGGGATGGCAGCTAGATGAAATGAGGATTGTCATGACGCTTTGCTCAAGGGCCGCGAGGGCAGAACGAAGTGAGCGAGAAGATCATGGTGAGAATGATGTTCAATGTCAGCAGTGTGTTCTCGCGGCATCCCCTCGATCACATCCAATCGTATGCGCAGAAGTCCCACACATCATTGAGTATACGTATGATATTAGAACAAAACAGCAATGAGATAAGAGTATATGTGTGTCTAGGTATCCAAAAAAAAAAAACGCCGCGAGAATATGCTACGAGGAAATAAACGACCGACTAAGCAAAGGAAGAAGTAGAACGCTCACTATGCAACGGAATCGAAGGTAAGAATTGAAAGACAAAGACGAAAAGAAAGAAAGAAGCCCATGACGGAAATGGGGGAGCCAATGTATACCTTGAAATCAGCCAACTGCCAAAAGCTCCTTCTTTTTTCCAATCTCACCAAGAAATCACCAAACCTTCTTACTCAAACCGTACTTTTCTCCAACTTCCCGAAAAGATATCAAACAGTCTCCTTCTCCTTCTGCAACGGCGGCGTCACGGGCCCTTCCTTCTTCTCCTCCTCCACAAATTCGCCTTCATCCAGCCTGCCCCCAAAAGTCTCCACCTCCTCAATTTCTTCTTCTTCCTCCTCATCTTCCTCGGTAATACCTAGAATCTCTCCGCTCCGTCTTCCTTGCACACTCGTGCCGCGACTCCCATGTGCACCTCCTCCGTCGCCAGAGCGACTGCGCCACCCATTCGGACTCCCACTGCCCCCCACGCCAGTGTTAACATTCAGCATGGGACCTTTGAAAACGCTTCGTTTCCGTTTGGCGAAGACGAGGCCGGGGGATTGAGGGGGGATGGCGTTTCCGTTTCCAAAAGCGGCGCTGGACTCGCTAAGGCCAGGAGGGAAGCCGGAGCGAACGAGACGGATGTTCGAAGGAAAAGACGAGGATGTTGGGGTTGCGGGAAGCACTTTTATGCTATTGTGCGGGGATTTGGACGGTTTGTGCGAGTGGCCGGACGTGGAGACGGCGGGGGAGACGATGGAGGCTGATGACGTGGATGAGGCTTTGCTGTGAGAGTGATGATGGTGCGGCATACTGCGGATGGAGGATACGGATGAGGAAGTGGATTTGCGGCCGCGCAGACCGCCGGAAGAGCGACGGTATGAAGATCGGGGGGTTAATGGGGCGGGTGATGCGGATAGTCGTCTCATGGAGCCTGAGCCGTGTGTTGAACCTCGGGGTCGAGTTGGCACTTGGGGCAGTGGCGGAGACTTGGGATTCGTCTGCACAGATGATCTGTGCGATGTGTTCTGCCTTCGTCGTCCATCTGGGGATCTACTCTCGGGTATCTTCGGTGACTGACCGCTGCTAGCCTTCGAATTCGGTGAGCGTGCTCGCTTAGATGTCTCTTTTATCCAATTTCGAAGTGACAGGAGGTGATTGATAAAGGGCTGTTTCCGACGCCGCTTGGGCACGAAGCCGTTGGGTGAAAGGAGGTCAGGGTTGGTGGAGACGACTTGTAGCATGCTACTACGTGATCTGCGCCGGTCCATGTCTTTTGCGGGGGGTGGCGGTCGTGAGGCGGAATGCGACTTGCGACCACGGTGAGTATCGATTGGAGGGAGAGGCTTGTCGTCGACGGTGAGGTTAGGGGAAGTGCCCATTTCTGGCAGACGTGGTAGCTCTGGCGCGCCTTGTTCAAGTCAGCATTGCTCTTTCGTGGACACTGTCTTACATACCATGCAAGCTGCTGCGATTTGCAGTCCTCCCACGACTCTTGGGGGTCTGGGGAGTATGCAAACCCTCTTCGTCGGCTTCCCTGATAGTCGGCGCGAGCTTGTCTAGACGACTACTTGCAGCGCTCAATCGTCGAAGACTTTTCGCTTCTGCCTCTTTTTCTCTTCGTTTGCGCTCTCTCCTCTTCGCTTTTCGTTCTTCTTTCTCGAGCAACAGTGCCCACCAACCAGCCAATGAATCGCATCTTTGCGCCAGTACGTTCTCAATCACCATATCAATATCTACTCCAGCAGCGCGCATACGTTGCAAGACTTCCTTTTCCAATTCGGTAGAAAACGGAGCCGGCTGCTGCAACTTCAAGATCTCCTGTTGACGCGGCGCATGCTCAGATAACCAAGAGTTCTGAAGTATATCTGCCAAAGAGGGACGCAGAATCGGTCGTTTCGAGAGCAGTGACTGACACAACTCTTTCGCTTGCTGTGGGAAGCTATCCGGGAATTTTGGCTCCTCTTTCAGGATCCTTGTCTTCGTGACCATTTCGTCGTCATCGTCAAAGGGTAATTCGCCTACCAGAAGCGTGTAAAGGATGATGCCCAGGCTCCACACGTCGACCTTTTCCCCGGCATATTTCTCGCCCTTTAGCATCTCCGGCGCACTGTAGCAGATTGTTCCACACCATGTTTGCAGATAGTTTGACTTGCCCTCGTACTCGCGCGTGAAACCAAAGTCGACCAACTTCACGTCGCCGTGTTTGTCTAAAAGAATGTTCTCGAGCTTGAGATCGCGATGGACACAGGACTTGTTATGGACGTAGGTGACGGCGCCGACGAGCTGAGTGAATATACGCTGGACTTTGGAGGCTTCAAGTGCGCCCTTGGCTAGCAGATAGTTGTAAAGTTCATCGCCTGGGCAATACTCGAGGACCAGCCAGACCAGTTGTTCCGTAACTATGACCTCGTACAGCCTTGCGATGTGAGGATGTATGAATTGGCGGTGGTGATGGATTTCGCGCGCAAGATTGGCGTCATCTTTTTTTGCGCTCTTGAGCACGACCTGTTCGTAGTCAGCGTTGCCGTCCTCCGCATGTGACAATGCTGTGAGCGTACCCTGGAGCCATTGCTGAGTTTATGCGACGCCAAGTAGACCTTTCCAAAACTACCCTTGCCTATAAGCTTTCCAAGTGTATAGTTCCCGACGGTTTTCAGATCGGTCGCGGCGAATTCACTGTCCGGGGTCAGCAAACGATGGCATGTGAAACGCGCGTCGAGATGCGCAATAGGACAAGCAAGACATACTCGAGTAGCTGTTTGTACGAATTTGCAAGCTGCTGTAGTGCAAATGTTAGCATGCGTCCCTCTAATTTGCGCTCTGGAATTTGCTTGTTGCGACGCACAAGCGTTTGCGGCTAGCAACAAGACATATAAGACTCACCTTCTTCCTCTGGGCCTGAATCTCAGCCTGGGCTCTGAGGTTTGACTGCATGGAATGATGCGCCGCTGTTCGGTGGGGTCGACTGCACAACCAGCGTCATCTATAGGCAGGAGAGTGGTCTGGCGAGCGCGCGCCGCGGAAGAGAGCGATAAAGATGCAATAGAGGCGTTTGGGAGCCGGGCGGCGAAGACGGCAAACGCCAGGGGCCTAGTGCGTTCGAGACAGACGAGGATGAGGATACTAATTTTGGCCGGCCGAAGATCGAAGAGAGGTACCAACTGTGAATATCGCAGAGGGGGACTGGACTCGTGCCGTCAGATCTCTCCTGAGCTTGGTCGCTGGTGCTGTCATGGGCTCGGGGAGCGCGATCCTGGTTGCAGATCATCCCGAAGCCGCTCACCTGAGAAAGGGCCCCAGATTTCACGCGTTGCGACGGCTATTCTCCAGGAACATGGGGAGGGGGGGGGGCGGGTTTTCTGATA
>LR132494.1:0-20690 GCA_900634815.1 Paradendryphiella salina | reverse complement strand
GGGGAGATGCGATGGGATTTCTGACGAATCTTGGCATCACGGGAATCGCGCCGGGAAAGCACGCAATCTCCTCGCGACGTCATTGGGTCCGACATGATCTTTTTCATCACTTTCGCACGACGGTCCAGGCCGTTTGTAATCCATAGGGTAGCGTCATGATGGAGCTTCTACAAATCGTCTCCACACTCGCATGCCTCTGCGCTCCAACTGCGAGTGCTGTGAGTAGCAACGTCAGCCATGAGTGTTCCGCGTAGTCTACTCACGGGTGCGCGAGCATCACGATGCGCGTCCATCCCACAACGTTTCACGAAGAGGTCAACACAAGCCTCACTGCTGTTCGCTAGACCACAGTCGAACCAGACGATCCGAAAGATACACCAGCAATCTTCGCGTCAAGCCCAGCATGCCGCTGTCGAAGTCGAATCGTCGAATCCCGCCCTGTCCTTTCCCTGTCTTGACGCGCACGAATCTCGCTCGGCGTCACTTTCGAGAAAACGATCGTCTTCCGGCCCGGAGCCCTCGTACACCTCCGGACATACGCTCAACTTCCACTCGACGCAGCCGATACTGTTAGATTGGGGTGGTATATTGCCAGAGTTCAACATCGCATACGAGACGTGGGGACAACTGAATGCCAAAAAGAACAATGCCATACTGCTGCATACCGGTCTGTCAGCGTCTAGTCATGCGCACAGCACGGATACGAACACCAAGCCGGGGTGGTGGGAGAAGTTCATTGGACCAGGAAAACCTCTTGATACTGACAAGTACTTCGTCATCTGTACAAATGTAATTGGAGGATGTTATGGGTCGACTGGACCCTCGTCAATTGACCCCGCAAACGGCGAGCGCTACGCAACGAGGTTCCCGATTCTCACCATGGAAGACATGGTACGCGCCCAGTTCCGACTGCTAGACAACATGGGTATCCAGAAGCTGTACGCAAGTGTCGGGTCGAGCATGGGCGGCATGCAGACCCTGGCTGCGGGAACTTTGTTCCCGGAACGCGTGGGTCGTCTCGTGAGTATCAGTGGGTGTGCGCGCAGTCATCCATACAGCATTGCCATGAGGCACACGCAACGACAAGGTCAGTATATGAGGGCGGTCAGAGGCACGAAGATGAGCTAACTTGCCTGCAGTCCTGATGATGGATCCAAATTGGGCTCGCGGATTCTACTACGATGGCATTCCTCCCCACGGTGGCATGAAACTTGCCCGAGAAATCGCAACAGTCACATACCGAAGTGGTCCAGAATGGGAACAGCGATTTGGCCGACGGCGCGCAGACCCCTCGCGACCGCCCGCCTTGTGCCCCGACTTCCTCATCGAAACCTACCTTGACCACGCCGGAGAGAAATGGTGTCTAGAATACGACCCCAATAGTTTACTCTACGTGTCCAAAGCCATGGATCTTTTCGACCTTGGTCAAGAACACCGCAACCGCATCAACGAAGTGCGCAGGGCAAACAGCGGCAAGATGCAAGCCTATCTCGACGGCTACGCCACCACAGCCGACACCAGCAGCGGCGTTTGCAGTCTGACCCTGCCCGACGAGCCGTACGAAGAGAAGGAACAGACTGCTGAACTGGACGCCGTGACGCAGATCGATGGCAACGAGCCGCCTGCAGATCTAGTGGCTGGTTTAAAGCCTCTCGCTAATACGCCCACCCTTGTTCTGGGCGTTGCCAGTGATATCTTGTTCCCTGCCTGGCAGCAGAAGGAAATTGCCACGACGCTGAAGCGCACGGGCAACAAGAATGTCACGCATATTGAGCTTGGAGAGGAAAAGAGCTTGTTTGGTCATGATACGTTTCTTCTCGATTTGCAGAATGTGGGTGGTGCTGTGCAGAATTTCTTGGGTTGAGGCACAACCAAGTCCGTTTGTGCTTGTTCTTTGATTCTGCAACAAGTCGTTATGATTGACGAGTCGATTTTCCAGGTGTGAGGGTGGTGGTCTTTGTTCAAGCGCATGCATACATGGTAAGGGCGTTCGTGTCTTGTGTAGCAAAACCAATCGTATATTCTGTTGATATCAAACGAATTAATCGACGTTACACTGCCCATCGATGGCGTCCCCTATCTCGTCCCCGGAACTTGATTCTTCACATTCAAACCCCGCCACTCGGCCCCCATGGCTTCATCAATCCATCGACACTCCGTCATCCCAACATGCACACGAGCATAATCTTCTAACGCCTTGGCCCCGGGCGCATCTGCGGGAATGGCTAGCGCTCCCACACGCTGCATGTGCAAGCAGGCGGCAAGTCGAGCCTCTGCTGAGGTCGGAAGCGGGACAAGTCGTGTTGCTGTTGCTGTTGCAGCCTTGGAAGCAGGTGTCATGGAAGTTGTTGTTGATGATGGCGGTGGTGGTGGTGGTAGTGGTGCCGGTGAGAGCGTGGATAGATGGACCAAAGTGGGTAAGTGGGCGTGAGCTGGTGAGAGGGAGGGTTTTGGGTGCGTTATTATGACTATGCTTAACGGCTGAAGAGCGTCACGAGATAGTGGCTTGTCGTTTTCTGACAATGAGGTGACGGGCGCGGTTGGCGGCGCTTTCGCGGCGGCTAGAGCTTCTAGGTGGCGCGTTACGCTGTTTAAGCCGATGAGTAGGTGCCGAGCTATGGTTGGTGGTGGTGGTGGTAGTGGCGGGTCGTCTTGATCTGACTTGGTGGTGCGTTTACGCTTCTTTCCTTTGGAGGGGTGGATGTGAGTGCGGCGGTGGTCGCCTAGTGGGGTGATGAGACTGCGTGGGTGTTAGTATGTGAAGAATGCGATTCTGTTGGCGATGGATGGATATTCATGGATATTGGCGACTGATAGAGATTTCGGCGATGAATGAGGGCATTGACAATGAATGGCAACTTGGTGCAAAGAAAGCGATCACTCGTATTGCCATTGACCTATGGACAGCGCAGAAGACTCGATATTGCACCTGCGTACATACTTGCATAGCAGCTCTAGAATGACATGCTCATCATCGTGTGATAACTCGGGCCTACACCAATCAGTGATGTTCATAAACGAGTTGCGAGCGTCTAACCATTTCGTCTCTGTAAAGGGCGATGCCGTCTTGAATACAGGCTTGGGGTTTTGTTTCTGTGTGGGCGCCATGACTTCCTTCAAGTGCGGTAGTAGCAACGATCACTTGTGTGATGAAGCATCAAGTCAGGACTTCCAAGAGCCCGAAGTGCGTCTAACGGTCGTCGGCATGTCAGTCGAGAAGAGTGAAACTTATTAAGTGGAGTTGCCGGTGTGCCTGCATTAGATGGAGGATTTCTCGGTCTTGGTCAGATGGGGCATGGGGCAATGCTGGTTGTCGCTAGCGGGACGCTAATTGCGGGAACCAATGACGATGGTGGGGCTGGGTGGGAAGCTCGATGTTGCGAGAGACCAATTTCGAGCAGAAGACATTCCGCCCGCACTGCGCCCTCTCTCACTCCTGCAACCAAGTTCCCAATTGCGCGTTCCCTCGCCCCGTCCTGGCTCATGACTCTCTCTATCGTGTTTCCTTTGCCATCGCGCGAGGACCTTGGCCAGTAAGGCTGGCTGAGTCGCTGCTGCCTGTACCAAAGAGCTGCTTGCCCTCTGCCTGGCCTCACCTGCCCACACGCATGCCAACACTCGCCGGCCACGACTAGCCCTTTTGTAAACAGTCGCAGAAGCCCCTATCCGTCATGTCCGCGCCGGACAATGACCTGGTGCAGTCTGTCGCTGCAGTTGAGCCAGCAATCATCGTCCCCGCCTCGCCGCCGCGGCGTGATTCCATTGAAGACGCCGACGCAAGCTTCACACGCAAACGCCCCCGCCTACATAGTGGGAGCAACAGCCTGCATGCCATATCTCCAGAGCCCTATACCCCCGAAAATACAGCCGCCGAGCCCCCAGATACCCACGTAGAGATGACCATCCGCTCGCACCCACCCTCATCCCCGGTCCACGGTGGAGACGAGGACCATGGCGATACCAGCGGCCTTCTTGAGCACCCTCTGTCTCCCCAGGTTCAGTCGCCCATACTCATCGCTAGTTCAGAGAACGAGGCCGGGAGCCCACCCGTCATGGTCATCGACGACGATGACGATGTCGTCGGCTTCTCTGTGCACATGGACGCCGAAGGTCATTTCCGCCGATTCCCCTACGCCCATGTTGGCAGCTACATGACTGTCGTCCGCGATCTTGCCACGCATGTGCAGAACAGTATGTTGATCTTCTCTGTCCTGTTAGACGACGATCTTGATACTGACAATGCGCAGTCGACAACGACATCGATTGCGAATTCTTCCTGGGCCTCTCGCGATGGCTGGCCCAGCTCCCCGACCCTTCGATGGATATGCACGGCTTCTACATAACCAAAGCGCCCTTCTGGGACGACTTCGCTGTCTTGGTGAACAAAGTGTTATCTCGCAGGGTTTCGTTCGGCCACGACTACAACCATCACCGGACAGGCGACCTCTTCTATATCTTCCTGGGTGCCTACATCAGGATATGCTCCTTCCTCATGTCCGTTGATATTCACCTACTTTCTCGGCCCCAGCCCGACGACGTGTATCTTTTGCCTCTTATCAGCCAAAAGCATCTCCGACATGTGAATGCCATTCTTCGTGCTGAAAAAGCAGCAGTTTTCCATATGCTCAGCAAAGAACACTCTGTGGATATTCGCAAGATGGTTCTGCGGTTACAGGAGGACTTCATGGCCGCCAACGGTGCCCAGAACTTGCTTCGTCTAGCTAATGAGGCAATTCTCCGGGTACCTGTTGGCTTGCAGAATCTCATTGCGACGTCCATTTCGCCCGTATTGATCACACTGGGTGCTTCAATGTTCCAGCAGTCCATTCCAAGCAGCGAGCACGACCGATCTGACTTCTGCCGCGGCACCTTGCTATTCTTGGAAAAGTACATGGACGACCTTTTCAACCTGAACAGGACCACCGAGTCTGGTGTTGCACGAGATCTGATCCAACATTTCCATGCCCTACTATTCGAACTCTGCCTTTGGGACAAGAAGATAGAGTCGGATCTGGTTGACAGATTCCTGGATTTTAGGAGCGCAGATTCGCCAACCACGTCCTTGTTAACCGAGACAGCTCCTCTGGGGAGTCAAGACGAGTACCGCAGAGATCCCGAGTCATTCCCGGCGTTGGTAGCCAATGCTTGGAAATTCAAGATCCTCCGCAAATACCTGATCAGGGGCAAGATGGACTTGCGCGTGATGAGCATCGCCATGATGGATGCTGGGCTGGTCGAGATTTGGAAACAGTACAGTGAATTCGACGCGTTATGCAAGCATCCAGTCATGCAATATCTAGCAGACTTTTTGCTACACGGGAAGGTTGTCGACTACATCATCAGCGTCGACTCCCATCCACAGCTGATTGCGCGAAGCGGAAACATTGTCGGTTTTCTTGTCGTGACCCTCCGTTGGTCAGATGGCCAAACAGACGACGTCTGGAACACGGTTGCTACGAACCCCGATCCGCGAGTCGTTACAGCCACCATGACCATGATTCGAGGAATAATCAACCTGATGAAGACTACCGATCTTTTGTACCTCTGTATCAAGCTCCACGAACTACCCATCACCAGCTACACCATGGACATTTTACGTTTCCTCCGGGAATTGACCGTCAAGATTGTCGAAAGGGCTTCTCCCGACGACTACACGACAAGGCATAGCACGGCCAGGCCATGGAACGTGTGCGTTCGTATCATCTGCGACACGGTGTCGCCGAAGCAAACGGATAAGGATCTGCTGGATCTCCACAACGAGGCCATCGATCAACTTAGGAGCTTGGCCACTCACGTTCCAGCCGACGATCGCCTTGCCATCTATCGTGGGTGTGCGGATCACATCAGCAGCCACTCTGAAAAGTCCATGGGTAGTGTAAAAGTCATCTATACGCTCGCCTCGGCACTACATACAGCTGATGACGTCTTCTTCCAGCAGAATCAGGATGTAACGCGCAAGATTCTGGAGGAGATACCATGGCTGGTCGAGACGGAGAAACATACTGGGCCAAGCGCACATCAAATCCTGGCACTTCGGTACAGACTAGAGCTCCTTGCGTTAATGATCTGTCGCGCTGGGCACGCCATGCCCGATGAGCTCTATGAAACGCTCTGGGAACATACTGTTGGTCCTCATGCGATCTCGAATAACGCTCGAGATTGGGCGTGGGCGCAGCTGCTTCATACGATCAAGCTCGTTCCCGACAACGAGTACTGCAGGCAGCTCGTCTCCTCTTACTTGCGGGAAATGGGCCCAGGACTGTACACGCCTGGCACGTTTGAGTTCATTGCTAACTACAAATTTCCTACTGTTCGAGAACTTGTGGCAACCGATCAGGGAGAAACGGTAGTATTGCAGATTCCTGGGGCCGACATTTTGTGGTCTATGATTCTGTTCTCGCCAGAAGGGACCATTGAAGATCGTGCGGCTCGTCTACTCGCGGACCGCTACGTCTACATCAACGAGACCGAGGATGTCACACTGGGAGACATGGAAGCCGCCCACATTGCCCTGGTCGAGAAGTGTATGCACGAGATACGAGATGCATGCGAGGTGGTACGCAGCTCACTTTCCGAAGAAGAACAAGAGCCGAATGCATGTAATGCGACACGTCACGAGAAAGAAGGTCGTTGCCGCCGGATCATCTTGTTCCAAAAGCTACTACTCGAGCGTCTACGGACAAAGCCGGAGTTCAATCGCGGCCGGAGAGCGGACTCTAAGGTCGATGACGTGGATGTGCCCTACGGAGATGCAATCACGATCAAGTTCCAGTGTAGTAACAGCGACCGACAATCTATATCAATGGGGGCAGACCACACTGTGAACGATCTTTACCGGCGGCTGTGCTACGTTTCGGGTTATAGCAAGATAAACCTCTTTGCTAAGGGTCAGCGGCTGAACGTTGCTGCAAGGTCGGACGAGAAGATCAGCGACGTCGACTTTGGAGGCCAACTCTTAGTGCAACGGGCACCTGGGGCAGAGGTTACTCGTCCGTTGTTGGGATTGGTTGTCGGATCGTCGGTGTTTGAATCCACTGTGGCCAAGTACTTTGATGAGCTATTTTCACTGATGGATTCTAATGACACCATCAGTCAATTGGTAGGATTTTTCCTTCCACTCTTAATATCTATCGCTAATCTGCGCCAGCTGTTCGACTACTTGAGCTTCTTCCCGGCCCGAGACAACATCCCAGACGGTGTTATGACTGGCGAAGCATCTTCTCAAAGCCTTTTTCCACGAGGAAAGTTCTTCCAGGCAAGATATGCAGCTATGGCTCTCCAGGCTAGGCTGCGCGACCAGATCCGCAATGTGAGTAATCGTGTATGCCTCGATTTATAACACCGTACTGATTAGCTAGCAGTCGAACTTGGACGAGAACTTTCTGGGCAGGGTCATCCGTCACCTGGATGAGGCCCTCCTTGATACAAATTTGATTGGCGATACTATCTTAAATTTACAGGAACTCCAGCTTGCAACAGTCCTTGCGAATGTGCTTTTGGAGTTCCTTAGAGGTAAGCACTTCGTTAGCACCCCTTCTGCCACAACCAATGTCTCATGCAAAGCAGAGCGGCCTTCCCCAGACACCTCGGCCAATTATTTTTTCAACCCGGCTCGGCTTGCAGATCGTCTCGTGACTATCTTGTCGGTGGCGCTTGAAACGAACGAGGACGCCGTTGTTATCCAAGATTGCTACGGTGTTATCCTTGAAGCCTCGCTTCACTCCCGAGCCATCTGGGAGGCATTTATCAAGCATCCGCAAATACCACGCCTACACAAGACCCTGCTTTTGGAAGATGGTAGGCAGTCTCTCCAAGAGCATGTGGCAAGAAAGATTGCTTCAGTCTGTGGAGGAGATCTTCCGTCTACATGTCCACTCACCAAGGGCGAAGTCGCTACCTATTTTTGGACCGCCATTTCTGCACTCCTCCCAGAGTCTGTACGCCATTCTACAAAGTCTCAGCAGCTTTTTAGCATCGCAGACCATGTCTTCCGTGCCCAGGACGAATACAAACGGGACGAGCATTCTCTCCGTTCATATCTAGCCCAATGGAGAGAGCTGCTCTTGAGCCACAAGCATGAAGAGATTGTGGGGCGGGAAGACTTTGATTACGTCGTCTTCGGTTTCACAAAACTCCTCTTGTGCTGTATACTCTCGCTCAAATCCTTCAAACAGCCGATCAATGCAGGGGATATGATGGAGCAAATCTTCAAGAAGTACATCTTCACGAAAAGTTTGCCGATTGCAGAAGCAGGCACTGCAACTATCCCAATACTGGAGTCGCATATCAGGCGTGAGATGTATGATCTCATGCTAGCTCTGGTAGACGATAGCACTACCTACGCTCATCTCCTTCAGCTCGCAGCGGAAGTAGAGTGTGAAGAATATGAACCGGTATTAGCGCCGCTTTCCGTCGACCGTTCAACGGAAGTGCGCTCCGGCACTGGTTATGTGGGTCTCTATAACCCGCGTGCCATCTGCTATGCGAACTCGCTTCTCACTCAGCTCTTCATGAACTTGAATTTTCGCAAATTCATTCTTGGTTTGGAGCTTCAAGAAGGCAATAGCTCGCAGAGGCTCCTTCTCGAGACACAACGGCTCTTCACAAATATGCAACATTCTTTTCGGCGATCTGCGGACCCACGGAGCTTCGCAGCATGTGTCAAGAACACTGAGCTCATGCCGATTGATATCAGCATCCAGATGGATGCCGACGAGTTCTACAACTCCCTCTTCGATCAGTGGGAACGTCAGCTCACCAAAGAAGAGAGCAAACAGAAATTTCGCTCGTTCTATGGAGGACAGACCCTCAACCAGATCAAGTCGAAAGAGTGTGAACACGTTTCTGAGCGAGCAGAGCCCTTTTTCGCTGTTCAATGCGAAGTGTTAGGCAAGTCCACGCTCCAGGAGAGCCTCCAGGCTTTTGTTAGTGGCGATGTCATGGAAGGCGACAACAAGTACAAGTGCGAGTCATGTGACAAATACGTCAACGCGGTCAAGCGAACCTGCTTCAAGGAGGTACCAGACAACCTCATTTTCCACCTCAAGCGTTTCGAGTTCGATCTTGTAGACTTTAGCCGGCGGAAGGTTTACGACCATTTCGAGTTCCCGCAATCCATCGACATCAACGCTTACCATGTTGACTACCTCAGCGACCCGGCCAAGGTACACAGGGAGGATGTCTTTGACCTCGTCGGCGTTCTCGTGCATACCGGTACCTGCGAACATGGTCATTACTACTCCTATATCCGCGAGCGGCCTTGCCCGACAGGAGACGCATCTCCAACTTGGGTCGAGTTTGATGACAGCAACGTTGGACCTTTTGATCCGGCCGACATTGCATACCGAGCTTTCGGGGGCATGGCTGACGATAATTATAGTCGCATACCCAAGCAGTACTCGGCTTACATGCTATTCTATCAACGCCGGACCGCCATCGATGAAGACCAGCGTGAATGGGTCACTTCAACAAATGGTCGAACACTAAAAGTCCCCATCCCACAGGTTCTAGAAGAAGAGGTCGATGACAACAACAAGACCTTTATCCGAGAGTACTGCCAGTTCGATCCTAACCATACAAAGTTTTTGCGGCAACTCCATGCCATGTCGCGCACCATCAACCATGGATCTTGCTCTGAGAACCATGCACATGTATGTACTTATTGGCATTGTATCACAAATGCTACTAACCACCATTATTAGGAAACACGATCCTTGGAAGTCATACTCACGCATCTTGGTCATGTTGCTTGGCGTCATATTTCTCCCGACATCTTCACCGAAACACTTCTTCAACTCCGCCGCTCAGTCTTGCCATGTGCGATGTGTTGCGGCATCGTTCTCAAATTCTTTTCTGGAGACGAGAACGTCTTGTTTCATCTGCTCGTTCGTTGTCAGCACGCCAAAGTGCGATCTCAAATCCGCAGCTTCTTCGTGGATTGTTTGAAGGTCTTGCGCGAGAAAGATCCGACCATGTACGGGCTGGAAGGCCATGACAGCGACATGGACTCTGACTCCTCAGGTTCAAAGGACGGGGTACTCGTAGGAGTTGTGACTAGACTCCGTCTGGTGGCAGAGGTGACCTATCAAAGCATCCGAGGGTGGGACGACTTTTACCTGACCCTGACTCAAATTGCTGAGATGGGTCATATCGAGGTTGCCACGCTTTTGGACAGCGGTCTGTTCGAATTCTGCCTCAAGCTGCTTTCCATGCATGCGCACAAGAGCTTCCAGGACGACTTCCCGCAGCTATGGAGGATCCTGAGTAAGAAAGCAGGTATTTACAATAGGCTCGTTGTATTCTTCTCGACTATGCTCTCGCGGATGGACACGCGTTCGCCTCCGGTCGTCCCAAACTTGAGCGAGGACCGTGCAGCCGCGCTCGACCGAGAAAGCCTAAAGTTTCCACTGACCCACCAAGAGAGGCATATATTATTCTATTGGGACGTGGAGCTCAAAGCGATCGCAGTCTTGGACAAAGCTTTGGAAATGTTCGATCAGTCTAAGGTAGACTACTTCTATCCTGGTGACATTGTAAAGTCGATGATTGGATGGGCGGATCCACAGGCTCAGTCCAGTCTGTTCAAGACGATCAACGATGGCATAAGTCTCGACCCTCCGTTCTGCGACGCATACGTGAGGGCAGGACTATCCTTCTGCGAAGTCTCCCCGGTATTGGAGAATGTCGCAAGAATTGTTACTACGGTCTCCAAATCCATAGCATCGACAAGCCGGGTTGAAGAAGAACGCTCACCAGGTGGAATAGCTGTGCTGGATTTTTACATTGGTATTCTGAAGGCTAACAACGAGGTGCTATTTGAACAAAAGCACCCATACGTCTTCTCTTACCTGACCATGGTGAAGAGCAGGTTATGGGCGCCAACCTTGCTCCTCAATAATCTTGAGAGTGTGCAACAAGGCACATATGCACTCGTGTGCGAGCTTTACAGAAATCAGGAAGTTTGGCCATCGGATATGCTGCATGTTCAATGGAGAACACTTCGCGATCTGGTTGACGACATGATCCAGCGCATTGTTTACGAGAAGGATGCTGGTATGCCCAGGATGCATCTCACTCCGCTCATCGCTACGTGCCAGTTCCTTGTACAGCAAATCTACGACCTGACCCAGAGCGAGGATGCGGAGATGGACCAGTACAAAGACGATGTCAACGATGGTGCTCGTATCTATTCGTGGCAGACCGAAATCGAGCCTAGACTGGATTCATGGCCACAGGACGATGGATCAGCGGCCGATCTGTATGAGCAGTCGGACGTTGGCAGTGAATCTGATGTGGAGGAGATGGCTGATGTTGAGTGATGATTGTTGACCCTGTTCGCTTTCGCAGATGGTTCCTCGGCCACGCTCGGGTCATCGCCTCCTCGTTTGATCAGCATGGACGGTGTCAGCCTTGGTGCCCCCTGGTTCTTAAGAGACGAATACAGCGAAAGTACCGCTTCCATCCAGATGGGATTCTAGAGTTGCATGGACTTGGACACGCAAAGGCATCTGCCGCATATATTGACTGCTCATGGTTTTTGCAGGGTGTTGGGGTGCGTATAAATGGCCTAGCCAGGCCCTGTTTATGATGTCGGCGTGCGGCGCATCTGTTTCTTATCGCGGTCATTTTCCTATTTCCATGGTTGATACTAAGTGGCATAGCGTGGGTGCTTGGGCGCGTTCAGATGTGCTGTGGACTGGATTCATGATGCATGCATGGCATGACATGACATGACATGACACATTATGACTTTGGCTATCCTCACGGTAGAGCGCGGTCGCGTGCTCGTAATCGATGCGATGGAATTTTTATAAGATGTGCACGCATAGTTTGTGATGTCTAATGCAGGCCGTCTTCCCGGATTCGCGACGCGAACTAAGTCCGATCGCTTACGGAGAGAACGCGTGGTCGCGTTGACAAGCAACTCAGCCAAGCGTTTGGTCAGTGTGGCTGTCCCGTGCGTGTTCCCCGCCCGCAGCCTTGGCTACGTCATAGCAACGGAAGTCGCGGACAAGCTTCCCCAGCCTACGGTCTGGCGTCATAACGAAGCTATTGTCTTTCTTGTCTCTCGCAAGGTTGCGCAGCTTGCTTTTTGAATTTTGACTCCGATTACCTACCTCGTTGTGATTCCAATTTACCCATTCCCGCTACCGTTGAGATCAGTTTGCGACCTACCGGAACGATTCAAAGTACGCGACAACGAACATCACGCCAGAGTCAACATTTTCTTGGCACTCGGCCGAGATACTAAGAGCGAAATACTGGACATTCACGCTGTAAAGGGTGCATAAGAGCGATTGGAGAGAACAAGTGCTGCCTCGCCTACAACAACAAAACACAATGACGAGCAAATTGGATGCGATGAAGCCGCAGAGAAAGATTGAGCTCTTCTCGGGCTCATACTTTGCAGCGTGTACCATGGGAGGGATCATTGCGTGCGGGCCTACGCACACGATGGTTACGCCTCTTGACCTGGTGAGTTGGCTTGCTACTCGCGAGAACCATGTCTAACGTGCGATGTGTACAGGTAAAATGCCGACGACAAGTTGATTCCTCGCTCTACAAATCCAACCTACAAGCATGGAAGATGATCTACTCCAAGGAAGGTCTCCGCGGCGTCTTCTTCGGCTGGACACCCACCTTCGTCGGCTACTCGATGCAAGGCGCTGGCAAATACGGCTTCTACGAAGTCTTCAAGTACCTTTACGGCGAGAAATTGGTCCCGGGCGCCCCGCAAACTATTGTGTATCTGGCTGCTTCCGCGTCGGCCGAGTTCCTCGCTGATATCGCGCTATGTCCCATGGAAGCGATCAAGGTGCGCATGCAAACTACCATGCCGCCTTTTGCGAATACGTTGCGCGAGGGATGGGCCAAGGTGATCAAAGAAGAAGGTGTCGGTGGGCTTTACAAGGGCCTTTATCCCCTTTGGGCACGCCAGATCCCGTATACCATGGTCAAGTTTGCGACATTTGAGGAGACGGTATCGCAGATTTATAATTTCCTCGGCAAGCCCAAGGAAAGTTATGGACCGCTGCAGCAGACTGGAGTTTCGTTCCTGGGTGGTTATATCGCTGGTGTAGGGTGTGCGGTTGTTTCGCACCCTGCCGGTACGTCTCTTTCTTTCCCGCATTCTTGGGTCTTAGCAATTGGTGGAGAAGAAGCTAACATAGCGTTTAGATGTAATGGTGTCAAAACTCAACAACGACCGCAAAGCCGGTGAAGGTGCCGGTCAAGCCATCGGCAGAATATACGGTAAAATCGGGTTTGCGGGTCTCTGGAACGGTCTCCCTGTTCGTATCTTCATGATTGGTACTCTGACGGCTTTCCAATGGCTCATTTACGACTCTTTTAAGGTTACTCTTGGTGTAAGTTTTTTCCTTCCTTTTACATACCGTCCCGATAAAACAACTTGTCCACGGCCACGTAAGCTAACCCGTTGCCAAGCTACCCACAACCGGAGGTCACTAAATCCCTTCACTTCTCTCACGAACCAACTGCTCGCGCGCATACATGACATACAATGAGATAGCGGCTGCACACGGCATTTTCGGAGCTTGGGGCGGGGGAACAACGAACAAGTTATATATAGATGCAGCCTTCTTGATTAGGCTCATGTAATCAACTTTCCCTAATCTAGTTCGGGTTCAGTTCGGTTTCTCTCTCAGGAAATGACACGCGTCCGCCATTAAAGCAAGCTTATCCCTCCTCTCTCTCTCTCGCTATCCTCGTTCCGTACTAAAACCAAGGACGTAAGCTTTTTCCCTCAATGCTTACCCAGTAGCTTGTTTGCGCGCACGTGCGATGGCTTGTCCTTTTGTTTGCTTCTTTTCTCCGCTTATTTGTTACCGTACGACCGTTGCAACTAGGCGACTTTGCCGACTCACCGTCTCCCCCGCCTTGTCACATACTGCGCGCTGCGCGGATGACGTGCTTGTTCCGTCGATGCGGCACTGTGGAAAGGGTCAACGTATGTTGTTCCACTGCTTTTTTTTCGGCCCTGAATGTGGGCCAGATCGCATACGAGGACGCGTTTGTGGGATGCTCTCTTTGGGGTCAGGTGGAAGTTTCCGGACTGGGGTTCGGGAAAAGGTGAGTGGAGCGGCAGTGCGCTCATCTTCCCAACTCGGATGCCTGCTGAAGACGAGAAGGTGGAGGGGAGGGATGGAATGGGATATCGGGATATTGGGATGTTAGGTGCGTGTCACACAGTGTGTTGTCGAACATTTAAGGGCTTTGGACCGTGAGATGGAACTACTAATCTTTTCCCCCAAAAGGGAAGGGCGGACTGTGCGTTAATAACATTGAGTGGGGAAGAACAGCACTTACCTTGTATGAATTTACAGGGGAAACCAACAATGTCGAAACAAAGAAATTGTTGAGAAGGTATATACCAATCAACACAGAGGCAAAGTGTGGTCACATTTTGTTTCAACAGAAATGCATTTCAAACGCATGTCGATTTAGACATGGAGAATTATATACTAGAACCCACGTTCCCATATCCATAGCCTAGCGCAACAACAACGGCAACAGCAACCTCTAGCCTCGCTCTATTAACTTTTGGCACCTTTTTCAATGTCGAGCCAAGAACATTCACCCTCTAAAGCTGCGAACGCGTTAGCATATTATCACCAAGAAGAAAAAGCGCTCAAAGACCAACCAACATAAAAGCTAAACTGACTTGATAGCAGGCGCGACGTTAGCAGCCTCAGGTAGCTTCACAAGCGGACCGTCAATGTCAAGGAGCTCAGTCTCTGGACTAACAGAGATGTCATTGTTGCTAGCAGCAGTGTTGTCGGTACCAGCAGTGTTTCCGTTACCGTTGTTTTGGCCGCTGACGAGGTTAAGCTGGCGGCTGATGATGGGCTTGGTGGCGCCGGTGGCGGTGTTGGAAACGGTGCTTACGGCTCCGTTGAGAGTGCCAGCTACAGGATCGAGATTGTCCTTGATGCTGTTCACGCTGTTGGTGACACCGGAGAGGTTGTCGGTGACGCCGGTGACGGTGTTGACGGCGTCATCGGCGACGGGCAGGCCCTGGACGTAATCGGTGGCTCCGCCGACGGGAAGGTCCTTGACGACGGGGAGGCTGATGTCACGAGAGTTCAAGTTGGTGTTGACGCCATCAACGCCGTTGGTGGCATGGCCGACAACGTCAATGGTGAGTCCACGTTTTCCGAGGCCGAGAGGAAGGCCCTTAGTTAGCCTGTCAGTCTTGAGATCGGCAGCACCAGTGACGCTGTCAACAGCGTTGGTGGCATCGTCAACAACGTCCAAGTTGAGCTGACGGCGAGCATTGCCAACAACCCGGGTCTTGGTGACATCGTCGACGACGCCGCCAAGAGGCCTGGTGAGACCACCGACAACGGGGACTTTGTCGACAAGGGGGACACCACGCTTTCCGTTGCCGATCATTCCAGTGAGGCCCTTGAGGTCAACAGAGTTACCGGAAGCAGCAGAGTTGCGGGTGCCAGCCTCGTTGTTATTACCGTTGTTTCCAGCAGTAGCACCGGTGACGGAGCCAAGGACAGAGTCAGAGCCAAGCTGAGGAGTAGGGGCCGAGAGGACGGATGCGCTGAGCGCGAACATGGATACGGCGATGGAGTAACGCATTGTGGTGGTTGGTTTGAGTGGATTAAAGATTAACTCGGTTCAGTTTATGTAATGAATGAATGAGTGACTTTGCAATAAGCAGAGAGTGAGAGAGAGAGACAAAAGTTGGTGCGTTGGATGATGTTCTCTTTTTCGGAGGCATGGTATGTGGTTTATATGCACTCAGAGCTTTTCTGGAGGACATCATCCGTCCCACTACCGACTCAGAGGCTTCCGTCGATCAACCTTCTCACCGTACGGCTTGCGCTCTCACCGAGCTTCATTTTGCCAGCGTAGATCGGAGTTTAATTCCTTGAGCCTTACCATGGTGGAAAGGCCCCTGCTTTGGGTCGCTGCCCTGTCTAGGGTAGGTAGCGAACTCTGACGATCTCCATTACATGATATCCGTTTTGGTTCAGACTCCCAAATAAGATTCCATGGAGGAGTCTGAGGAAGTTTATTGCTTTGAATGTGGGGCGGTAGCTACCCGTTCTCTGGTCTGGGGTACAAATCGCATGACCCGGCCACTTTCGAGGTCGCGCAAACCTGGTTTACGCCACAAATGTCAAAATCCAGTCTTCAATCTCTTTTTTCTTTTCGTGGAAAACATGTCAAAATGGCAGTTGTGAGCATGTCGCGACATGACGCCCTTTTCCTCTGCCTAACGCTCCGATCAGACAAATTATGTTTCGCACCGTACGAGGGGTCGATGCACTGTGCAGGAGTCAATAGACGCGTATGTAGTGTCGCGCGCGCACACCACGTTCGCCTCCCCTGAAGATCCGCATTCTACAGCACAGTATCCATCTAGACGTCGATCATCTACTTCCGGAAAATATATTCCAGCGTCATCGGCAGGTCGTATTTAGCGTGTCCAAGCTCGGCCAGATTGGGTTTCCATGGTCGACCGTGTTTGATAATACCAGGAGCTTGGCGTTTTTGTTTTTTGTGTGTTCAGAATGACGAATCTCACTGCGGTGAATACTAAACTCTTTCTACGGTTGATTGCATGCGCTGCTCATCCAGACATGTCTCTCGAAATGGATGGGATTATCATCGCTGCGAGATTTGGCCGGAGGATCTGTCCTCTTGGCAACTTTTTGGTACTAGTACCACGTGGGGGGATCAGCAGTCACCTGGGATGTCAGAAGCCTCGCCGAGAAGAGAACCACCACCTACTATCTCTGCCATGGATGCGAGTACATTCCATAGCGTAATGGGAGTTGCTGGCGGGAGTCCTGCTTGCCGTTCCTACACATTTGCCTTGTGGAGCAAGCCGCCATGGTGCCACTTTTTTCTTCTAACCCCTTAGTTTGCCCCCTACTGAAGTCTTTCAATCACGCGATGGGGCGAATTTTTCTTCACTTGCGGTCAGATTGGCATGTCGAGAGACGGTCAATGCGTAGCTTTGGGCGTGAGCATTTTGCTGCCGCAGTTCCGCGATGACGGTGCTGATGTGAGAGAGGCTGAACGAAAGGATCCAGCTTCAGGGGAATGGCCACGACAGCATGGTATTTGCGGCGAACAAGTACAAGCGGGTGATCTGGGAAGGACTGCACAGTCATGGAGACGTCGACAGGGCGTTGCGGCACCTAAACGCTACTGCTTACTCTTCGTCTAGCAATTCAATCCAGGCCGAGTCGCTGTAGGATTCCAACAGCCCTACCGAGCTCAGACATGAGCTTCTTCCTTTCTTTGCACCTTGTCTTTTTTCAAAGACTCTGTCCTTCGCAGCTGCGATGTCAACACTATCATCTTCCCGTACAGCATGACTAGTTTGATCGCCTTGTGAAGGGACGTCTCGATCAGCGTATCCTGGATGAAGTCGAGCGAATCCATGTTTTGTTCGTTTTGCGCCCAGTGCAGACTTGCATGCTCCAGCTCCGTGCGCACAACATCTAGAGCTTCGCATTGGTCGATGGGGCGCTGCATCTCTTGAAGCCTGCCGACTGCTGCAGAGGCCGTCGGAGTCGAAGTATCGGGCTGCTGTGCTGTGGTAAAAGTCTGTTTCTGTGGCGCAGCCACTTGTATTACCTTTTTGATTGCTTGCTCATGGTTGTCTTCAACCAGTTGCCTTCTCTGCCCGTAGGCCATTGCTGTGCAAGGCGACCCAGAGTTATGTATGTCAAATTCAGTACTCAGTCTTGCAGTTTCTTGTAAAATCGTCTCCCTGGACCTATCATCGGCTGATGAACCCAGCTTTCACGCGCATGTAAGGGCCTGCAACACTGCCTCCTCGATGTGAGTACTTCTTGACTGGTGTGTAGGTAGGGAAGTGGATGTGTTCACGTTGGCTGAGATGAGATGAGAAATTGTTACCGATATTCGCAGTTGGATACGTTGAAGGATGTCCTCTTCCATGGTTGTCTTGAAAGTTCGGTCTGCGGGATTTGGGACGGGCACGGAATAGGTAGATTCATGACTGGACCAAGAACAGTGGTGATTTGATGTTATGCCGACAGTGCAACACTTGACGAGGCCGTTGATTGATTACTTATCTATGCACTTACAGAAAGGCAAACATGGCGCTTGCTCATAGATTGACGAGAAGGACTAGCAGTTAATTATGGATCACCGTTATTATAATCGTGATCGAAACCATTTGCGACACATCAGTAACATTGGTGAAGGCCAGATGATTGTGGAATGAAAACAATGTTAGTTGCTCTTGTAGTCGGTGAGTTCACAAATGACGTCCAAGTAGATTTATGCCACATGAGGCATATATATAATCCATGACGTGAGTACGACAAGACAAGACATCAAGACGCATAACAGACTATAGATATTCAGGTTTCATAATTACAAAAACGTGAATAAACTCCCGTGCAACTTTTCCAGGTCCAGTGTAGCTTTGAGTATATACATACAATTCCGAAAAACATGGCGTGATATCATTAAGATTATTCCGAGTCGGTGACACAACCCTGGCTGGCGTCCTTGACGAAACGCGCGTACTTGAAGAGCGTTCCCTTTTTGTACTTGAGCGCAGGTGCGGACCATTTCTTCCTCCTCTCTGCAAGTTCTTGCTCGCTGACACCAATGTTGAGTTCGTTGGTATCGGAGTTGATGGTGATCTCGTCACCGTCCTGGACGAGGCCGATTGGGCCTCCTTCTTGGGCCTCAGGCACAATGTGGCCGATCAAGAAACCGTGGCTGCCACCGCTGAAGCGACCGTCGGTGATGAGGGCAACATCCTTGCCAAGGCCAGCACCCATGATAGCGGAGCTGGGCTTCAACATCTCGGGCATACCAGGGCCACCCTTGGGTCCTTCGTAGCGAATAACGACAACGGTCTTCTCACCCTTCTTGATTTCGCCGCGCTCAAGAGCGGAGATGAAGTCATCTTCAGCATCGTAGCACTTGGCCTTTCCAGTGAATTGGGTGCCCTCCTTACCGGTGATTTTCCCTACGCAACCGCCAGGAGCGAGGGATCCTCTCAGAATCTGCAAGTGCCCAGTCGACTTCAGAGGCTCGCTGAGCGGCCTGATAATCTTCTGCTCAGCAGGGAAGTCCCTGACATTCTCAAGATTCTCCTTCAATGTCTTACCAGTGACGGTCATCTGGCTGCCGTCGAGCAGACCCTCCTTCAATAGGAACTTCAACAGGGAAGGGGTGCCACCAATGTCGTGAACATCAGCCATGACGTACTTTCCCGAAGGCTTCAAGTCTGCCAACAATGGAATGCGGTTGCTGACACTCTGGAAGTCGTCGATGGTGAGCTTGATACCGACAGAGTCGGCGATGGCGATCAAGTGAAGGACAGCGTTGGTGGAGCCACCAGTGATGCTAATGACGACCATGGCGTTCTCTAGCGCCTGGCGGGTAAGGATATCGCTCGGTCGGATATCCTCCTTGAGCAGGTTCTTGATGGCACCACCGGCTGCCAGACACTCCAGCATCTTCGCCTTAGAGTTGGCCGGGTTTGAAGAAGAGCCAGGTAGCGACATGCCCATTGTCTCGATGGCGGTGGCCATTGTGTTTGCCGTGTACATGCCTCCACATGCACCCTGGCCGTTGCAAGCGTGCCTGATGATGTCGAATCTCTGGTCTTCGCTGATCTCGCCGGTGATGAATTGACCATAGGCCTGGAAAGCAGAGACGATGTCGATCTGCTGGTTTTCGAGCGTCTTGGCGCAGCCTGGCTGAATCGTACCGCCGTAGACCATGAGCGAAGGCCTGTTGAAGCGGCCCATGGCCATGATGACTCCAGGCATGTTCTTGTCGCAGCCGGGGATGGAGATGTTCGCATCGTACCATTGGCCGCCCATGACGGTCTCAATCGAGTCTGCGATGATCTCACGCGACTGCAGCGAGTAACGCATGCCCTTTGTGCCCATGGAGATGCCGTCGCTGACACCAATGGTGTTGAACTGCATGCCCAGCAATCCAGCCCGCTCTACGCCCTCCTTGACTTTATTGTTCAGGTCCATCAGGTGCATGTTGCACGGGTTGCCCGAGTACCAGACGGACGAGATGCCGACCTGGGCCTTGTTCATGTCCTCCTCGCTCATGCCCGTGGCGTACAGCATGGCCTGGGAGGCGCCCTGCGACTTGGGCTGGGTGATGTACTTGCTGACCGAATTGAGTTCATCGTCGGCTTTGGCGGTGCGAAGTGCCGAACTCGAGAGGGCACGTCTATGGGCAGTCAGTGTCTGGAAACAGCGGGAATTCCTGCCAAACGTACGCTGCGTGCCATTGCGGCCGCGGTGCGCATCTGGCGCGCGACAAAACACCTCCAAAGCGTGCGAGAGACATTGTAGCGGACTAGCAACTTCCCCAGAGTGTCGCGGGCACAATTTAATATGCATGCGAGCTCGGAGGACGCGGACTCGGACTTATCTCCATGCCCAGGCCTGCCCCGCCCGACCAATGAGGGGCAACGTGATGATGATGATGCGCTCCACCTTGCACCATCAGTCATCCATCAACACGTCCAACCACTATTTCCATAACGTATTCCACCACTGAGTGAGACAAAAAAGCTTGGCAGTACCAACTCACGTTACCACTCTTCAATTTCATCGCTATCAAACACAGAGCCAGCGTATGTCGTGCTAGCATCTAATTCAGAAGATAGCTCTGTATCCTTTTTACACGTA